>JAGKTI010027225.1:0-13326 GCA_018397915.1 Birgus latro | reverse complement strand
AAGGGTTTGCTGTCAGTTGCCTCAGACAGTTGAGTCTCTGTCAGGAAGAGAAGGTGAGGTTTAAAGGAGGAGAGTTGGTGTGTGACAGAAAGTTGGGAAAGAACGCGAATGTGGAAGAAATGAATAAGTGAGTCAGACAGTTGTTCTAGGCATCTCGCTGAGTCGTCACCTGGAGAGGGGCGGATGGGGGCATTTATGGTCCCCCCCCCTCGTCCTGGAGACTCCAAGGCCAGATTATTGTGTGCCATTTTTTTTTTGAAGTGTAGGGTATAGCATACTGTGCATGTAGACTGACATAGACTGTTAGAGAAACTTGTATTGGAGAGCATGCTGGCATACTCTCTGTGTTACTGAAACTCTGAAAATGTTCAGCAAAGGGGGATGGTCAGAAACTAGTCCTGAGGCCTGATGAAATGGGAACTCCAGCTCTCCCTGTCATCAGCTTTCCATCCTCCTTGAGAATACTGCCCTGCTCGACTTGTGCTACAGTCTAGTCTTCAAAAATGAGAGGGTACGAAACATGCATAACCTGCTTGCTAATATGAGAATAGCGTTCACATATATAAATGAAAACATGCTGAGAAAGATAACATCATTCACCAGACTAACCCTGGACTATATGCATCAGTGGTCTCGATCATCTCAAAAAACACATAGATTAGACTGAAAAAGTACAAAGGGCCACTACAGGACGGGTACTAAACTTCAAGGATCCAAGCTATGAAGAAAGATTAGAAAATCTGAACCTACCAACATTACAAGAGAGAAGGAAAAGAGAAGACATGATTACGCCATATAAATGCATCTCAGGGAAAGAGAAAATAGATATCAATGCGTATATAACCTACGAGGAGGCATCAGCAAGAGAACACTGCAAAATAGTGCATAAAAAGAGAGTTGGCAAAGACGTAAGAAAATTCAGTTTCTTAAATAGGGAAATGATCAGTGGATTGCACTACTGAATGAAGTTCTGTGTGCCAAAACTATTCATAAATTTAAGGATATGTTTGATAAAAATGGTTTAATACACAGGATTCTATGAGCCTGACTCATTCCTGTAAAGAACGAGAGAGCAGTGAGAGAGCTGGGATGCATTGTGACTCGCTCCAATCTGGGCATACCCAAGATGCATCTATTTAAATGAGTCAAGCTCGTTTTTAGGCTAAATTAAGTGATGACTTAGCATTGTAGAGCAAGTCATAGCAAAAAAAAAAAAAGTGTAGTCTAAAGAAACTAAACGTCAAAACTCATTGTCCAAGGAATTTGTTGAGATAAGCTTAGTCGCCAGATATAACACACCAAGGCAGAGAGATATCCCAAACTGTAGGTAGAGATTACCTTTCTGTAAGATGGATAACTTTAGAAAAGTGGCTCTAGAAGGTGGTAAGAGAAGGGAAAAAAAAAGCAGGAAAAAGGATGATGACCTCTGCCCAGAACTGGATGAAATGGGAAATCATAAATTAGCAGAGAAAGATGATAAACTGGAGAATACTTTTCAAATGGAAATATAGGAAATAAAAAATAAATTACGCAAGCAGAGGGAACAAAATGGAGAATTAGTAATGGAACTAATCTGAAAAAAACACAAAACAAAAAAATAGATGATCTTCCAGTTGAGGTAGATTCACTAAGAACGAAAACTAGTGAAATGGGGAGTACAGCTGTCAACCATGAGAGAATTATGGAGGAGTTCAGAAATGATACAGAGACAGGCAAGCAAGCAGTCTGATAGACCAAAGCACTGATACTGAAGAGAAGAAAATCCAGGTGAATGATATGTTGAGAAATTGCAGAGATGAATTACAAACTACGTATTCTGGAATGATGAAAGTAAAGAAAGATATAGAAACAAAAGTCAAAGAAAAAAGCATAAGAAAGGCTGTGAAAGAAATAATAAAAAAAACATCCCAAAACTGGTCAAGGAATCAGCAGAGATCATTAAATACTCAGTAATCAATGGCAGAGATGAAAATGAAATAAGAATCTCGTGAGACAAAACGGACATGGTAAATATACTAAACATATTAAAGGAAGTATCAGAGGACATCTGTGATGAAGATAAAGAGGAATATAAATGGCTGGGGAATATGAGAGAAACAAGTCAAGGCCCCTCAGAGTAACCTTCCAAAGTGTGAACACTGTAAAGGATTTATTTAAAAATGCTAACAAACTCAGGGAAAAAAGAGGAATTTAAAAAGTTTTGAATAAAAAGATGCTTAACTCAGAAGGAATGGGGGTTACTAAAGAAGAGGGCTGAAACAAAAAACAAAAAAATTAGGAAAGATCGGTGAAAGAGAGGAGTAAAATTTTTGATGAACAGTTGGGTAACAAGTAAGAACGTGGTGCATCAACAACAGGGACTAAAAAAAAAGGGGGGGGAAGGTAGTAGGCTCCAAATAGGTCAAATAAGTAAATAACATGATTAAGATGATGTACTCAAATGTAGATGGAGTGGCATACAGATTATTAGATATAAAAGACTATAGCAAAGAAAAAGAACCTCATATTATCCGCCTAACTGGAACAAAGTTCATCCTAAGGATATCAAACGGCACCCTAAGCTTTGAGGGATATAATAAATGGAGAAGAAATAGAAATTTGAGAAGAGGAGGAGGAGTTATGATATTAACAAAGAAAATTCTACGTCAAAGAGACAGAACTAGATATACCCTCACAAGTAGAATTGACTGCAGTAGCGATCCACACATCTGAAAGCGAAATAATGGTGGTGAATTTATACATGCCACCCAAGATAAACACTTGGGAAAGACGCGAATATGAAATCCTAGTAGAATGAACAATTCAGAGTTTAAGAGCCCTACTACATACTCTGGAAGAGAAATCTGAAAGAATTATATTAACTGCAGATTTCAAGACAATTATGAATTGGAATAATCTAGACGTGAGAAGCTATGAAAGCTGTTGGTATCAGACTCCTGGATCTTGTACAGGAACTTTTCCTAACACAATATGTAAAGGAAAACACAAGGAAAAAACAGGACTAGAAGATCCATCATTATTAGATCTTATATTTACTAGGCAAGATAATGAGAATGACAAAATAATGTATCACCCTCCATTCAGCAAAAGTGACCACGCAGTATTAAATTGCAACTTCAAGACTGAATGTGATATAGTTAGTAAGGATAAGGAGAGACGGTCAAAAACATTTGAGGGAGATATTATTATTTAAAGTAATGAGCATCCGAAGCTGTTTTCTAGCTACATCCGATGCAAAACCAAAGTAAACGATAAAATACAGTCCATCATGGATGAGGGGATAATCTACATCCAAGATGAAAGATAACTGTGAAGAACTTAACCAAAAATTCCATTAAGTTTTTACAGAAGAAAGTAATTTTGAAAGAGATGATAAGGAACATGCATGCCCACACGTATTACCAATTATACAAATATCGGAACAACAGGTACATGAAGAGCTGAGTAAATCACACAAAGGAAAAGCAAATGGTTCTGATGAAATTTCAGGTTGTGTGCTACATGAATGTGAAGTAGAGTTAAGCAGACCAATATATTTAATATTTAATGAATCCTTAAGGTAAAGTACCTGATATTTGGAAGAAAGCAAACATTGTTCCTCTATTCAAAAAAGGAAATAGGGAAAATCCTCTCAGCTACTGACCAGTACCCCTGAATAGTGTTGTAAGATACTAGAAAAGCCAGTAAGAAAAACTGGGGTTAAACATCTAGAAAAATACGATAACAGAAAGACAGTTTGGTTTTAGATGGAGAAACTCATGTGTTACTAATCTATTAAGTAACAATGATAAAGTTGTGGAAACACTACATAAAAGAGCAGGATGGGTTGAGAGTATCTATTTAGATATAATGAAAGACTTTTATGGAAACTGCTAGTGTGTGTGCGCACGCACACATCTGCTAAGTCACAAGTGATGACGTCATCGGAAGGTTCCTGTGGTATGCAACCGGGAGCCTTGGCAGTTCACGTGGTAACTGGCGGCCGGGTGAATGTGGTTTGTCTAGTTCCAACATTGGTAGCAGAGCGTGGTTCGAGAATGGCGTCGTGTTCGACCAAGTGGCCTCCCAAACTGGAAAATGATTCTTCATATGAGAGCTGGAAAAAAGACATTGGCATTTGGTGCGAACTAACGGACCTAGCAGCAGAAAGACAAGCTTTAGCTATTCACCCGTCATTGTCTGGGAGAGCGAGGGTGGCGTCTTCGCAGATTGAAACAGATGTTTTAAAGCAGAAGGATGGTGTTCAGACCCTGCTGAAAAAATTAGACGGTTTATTTCTCGTGGACAAAGGACGTCGACAGTTTGCAGCGTTTTATGTGCTATATAACTTCAGAAGAGCCAGTGATATGAACATTCGGGAGTTCGTGACAGAATTTGGGCATGTTTACTTCAAATTTACCAAGCAGGACATGGAACTGCCAAATTCTGTGATGGCTTTTATGCTCTTAGCTACATGCAAACTTTCAGACAGTGAACGACAACTAGTGATGTCCGCGATAACTGAGGTGACATACGAAAATATGAAATCTGCCCTGAATCGTATTTTTGCTGGTGAAATTGGCAGGCAGAACGAGGCATCGGTGTCCGCCCGGGAGGTGAAAGACGAACCAGTATTTTGGAGTGACGAAGTTGAGGGTGACGAAACGCTTTATGCTAGAGGTACTCGACGAGGACGGAGAATGTTGCTGGGTGGTGCAATACGTGATCGACGTCGGGGTAGTGGCCGATGTTCAACCGTATCTGCTAGAATTCCCCAACGCTCATCCACCGGCAAGAGGCAGAACCCACTTGGGCCTGACGGAAAGGTATTGAGGTGTTTCGTATGCGATTCTAGCTTTCATTGGGCACGTGACTGTCCGGATGCATACGAAAACGACGGCAGTCGAGAAGAGAATTCTGAAACAGTGCATCTGTCCTTGTTTATGGGCTATGCGGATGATGCCGCTAGTAGAGGTAAGTCACAGACTCTAGTAGAAGAATCTAAGGGATGTGCTCTTCTAGACACAGGGTGTTCTACAACTGTATGTGGAGTTGAATGGATCAATTGCTATCTAAGTGAGCTCACTGATTATGAACGTGATGCTGTAAAAGAAGAAGCGTCATCCTCAACGTTTACTTTTGCTGATGGTGTCACAGTTTCTTCCCTCAAACGTGTTACTCTGCCCTGCTACATTGGAAACATGCGTGTTACCATCGTGACTGATGTTGTGGACTGCAATATTCCCTTGCTGTTGAGTAGACGTTCCATGAAAAAAAGCAAAAATGTTGATTAACCTTGGAACTGACCAGGTCAAAATTTGTGGAACTATCATTGATTTAAAGTCCTCATCTTCAAGCCATTACTTACTTCCAATTTCCTTAAGACTAGATCATGAATTTTGTGAAACAATCATGTTGGCAACTCGTAGGGGTGATGTAGAAAAAACCGCTTTGAAGCTTCACAGGTAGTTTGGACACCGAACATCGGCAAAACTAATTAAACTGATCACAGATGCGGGAATTAAAAGTTCAAAACTGGAACAGGCTGTCAAGGCTGTATCTGACGCTTGTACAGTCTGTTGCAGATTTAAGAAAGCCAAGCCCCGACCCGTAGTCAGTTTGCCCATGGCATCTAAATTTAACGAAGCCATAGCCATGGATTTAAAAGCTTGGGGAAGGCATTATTTCTCAGTCCTTGTTGATTTGGCGACCAGGTATTGTAATGCGATAGTAATCGCAGATAAGTGTGCGCCCACCATTATCAAAGGAATATTTCGAAGCTGGATGGTCTATTTGCGTCTGATACACACTATGTATCCAATACATACACTTTTGTTTAATTACTATCAAGACCCAGTCTGTGGCCACATACAGATATGTGATGTCTCTTAAAGTATTATAAACTTTCTAGTCTCGGCTGACTGCTGCACGCAGCCGCTGGGTCGAGGCACCTTTCTTGGTGAGACAATCAGCCAGTTGTTGTGATGTATCCACCCAGAATACCTCATCAATCTCCCCCCGCTCCAACGTGTCCCGCAACACAGCAATATCAATGCGCAATCTCCTGTCTTCTACACTCTTACAGGAGTAAAGGGCGTCCACCAGACTCTTGTTGTCGACGAAACATTATTTTGATCTTTCCACATCCAGAAACCTCACGCAATATGTTGGAGAGATATGCAGCAGTTTCAGCACATTCAAGCAGCGCCAACGTCTCAGCAGATAATGTACCATCAAAGAGGAATCCAAGGTAATCTGTACTATTGGATGAAATATTTTCTCAGAAAAAGGGAGATGAGAACAGTACTAAGGGGAAATCACTCATCATCGTGAGAAGTAAGTAGTGGAGTTCCACAGGGCTAAGTGCTGGCACCAATTATGTTTTTAGTATATATAAATAATACTGACAGCAACACTGGAAAAGAAAGCTATCTAATCACGTTTGCTGATGATGAAAAAATACAAAGAATAATTACAAACACAGACTCTTGCAGAGAACTTCAAGACGAAATAAATAAGCTTCATGAATGGAGCAACAGATGGCAAATGGAATTCAGTGTGGACAAAAGCCATGCAATTATGCTTGGTAAAAGTGGAGAAAGACCAGACTGGGATTATAAGCTAGGAAGTTCAACCCTACACATATCAGAAAAGAAGAAGGACATGGGAGTGATTATCGATAACAGACTATCTCCGGCTGGCAACATCAGTGAGAAGGTATGGAATATGTATACACTGCTAGCTAATATGAGAATAGCATTCACATATATAAATGAAGACACGTTGAGAAAGATGACAATATCGTTCATCAGACCAACCGTGGAGTATGCATCAGTAGTCTGAAATCCACATCTCAGAAATCACATAGATAAGATTAAAAAAGTAGAAAGGGCCGCTACAAGATGGGAACCAAGTTTAAAGGATCTATGCTATGAAGAAAGACTGGAAAAACTGAACCTACCAACATTACAAAAAAGAAGGAAAAGAGGAGACATGATTATGCTATATAAATGCAGACATAAATGAGTATAATGGAGAAGCATCAACAAGAGGACATTGCATAAAACTGCATAAAAAGAGAGGTGATAAACGTAAGGAAATTCAGTTGCCCAAATAGGGCAATTAATCAGTGGAATGCACTTCCGAATGAAATAGTGTGTGCCAAAACTATTCATAAATTTAAGGATATGTATGATAAAAGTGGCTTAATACACGGAATAGTTCGATCTTGACTTATTCCTATAAAGATACAATTAGGTAAGAACAATTAGGTAAGAACACACACACACACACACACACACACACACACACACAGATGCAGGCGATTACATTATCGTCTCGCTGGGTGGGCGATAACTATATGCTAGGTGGGCGATAACTAGAAAGTCCAGCATATATTCAGTCTTGCAGTCACAAACAACAAAGAATATCATGCATAAGCGATGGCTGTTGGACACTGTGTATTGGTTAAATGCCAGTCATCGTCAGAACAAAACATGCTACTCGTCTGCCACCACTTTCTGAAATGGGGAAAAAAATGGAAAACCCTTTTAGCAGGGTCTGAATTGATCGAATTTTGTCACCCTGTAATTGGGTATTGGTCCCTGGTTGCGGAAAAAATGCAGGAACTGTAGTTTGGCAAGGTACACTGAAATGTGCCATGTACCTCCCAGACAGGTGTGTCTGTGAGGTCGTCCATGATCCGAGTCCTCTGTGGCATGCTTTTTTATGAGTGTCATCAGTTTGGCCAGAGCTAGCCACGTGTATAATTCACCGACTTCAACAAGATACAAGTCCATCATGTTGGCTCTTGTCACAGAAAGGGAGGTCAAGCCACTGTAGGGAGATTTCCTGGTGAGAGTGATCTTGTGCCCCAGGTATTCCATCACGGACAATAAAAAATGCTGTGAAAAATCCATGATGCACGAGTTGGTTGTCCCCAGAAAATCTGCTCAAATACCTGCCTGAGGATCATTAAAAGCAGCTGCCATAGGCTGAAACCCGTTCCCCCTCCTCTCACACAATAGTTCTGATCGCCCCCCCCCCTCCTTCACTTGGCTTGTGGGAACTGGGACAATGGGCATATGCACCACGTACAGGTCAGCCACAGACAAACATAAATCTCTATCATTATTTAGGAGTTCGTATTCCCCTTCGTGATCTAAGTGTATTGTCATTTGTGTCATGTCCCCATTGACTCGAGAGAGTAGCTAGATCCTTTTGCTTTAATAATTTGGCATGGGACACCTTCTCATGCTCTTCTGTGTCATTTAAATAACTTCAGCAACGACGTATACATAATCATGTTAACAACGTCAGAACCATATATAAATTGTTATCAAGAGTAAAATCAAACGATTCCCAGCATCACTAACTCCGCAGTTGCGAGTGATCACCAGCTAGTTCAATATGGAAGTGAGACTAGCAACTTTGTCAACTTACACCTTTCCTTCTTACTGTAAGTTTGCTCTCATTCAACCTGTCCCAAACAACGTTGACCATTCCCAGCCCTATAACTATCGCCCAGTTGCTTTAACAACCTGCATTTCAAAAGGTTTCGAGTCTATTCCTAATCACAAAATTTTAAAGAATCTTTCCTAACACACCCTTCTTTCTGATCGTCAGTATTGGTTCTGTTGATTTTCTCACCTACCTTTCAGACTCCTGGTCATCCACCTTTCGAGACTTTGGCGAAAGCTTTGCCATTGCACTTGACTTCTCATAGGCTTTTGATCGAGTCTAGCATAAATCATTATTTTCCAAATTATCCTCTAATGGTTTCTGTACTTCTATCTGGGTCTTCATCTCTAGCTTCCTTTATGGTCATTTTATTGCTGCTGTTATAGACAGCCACCTTTTTCTCCTAGAAGGGTCTGTCCTATCACCAACTTTCTTCCTTGTATTCATCAATGACCTAAGCTGTACATATAGCCCTATCCACTCATATGCTGATGAGTCCACCCTTCTGCTTTCCATTCGCTTCCCGTAGCATCTATTTCAGCAGTTATTTCAACAAACATGAGATGAGGCTATGGCACACTTAATATCTGGCTGGGCTTATGTTTCTGAATGGGGTAAAAATAACGCTGTTGTTTTTAATGCGTCAAAAACTCAGTTTTTACAGTTAACAACCCGACAAAATCTTCCACAGTAGTACCCTCTAATTTTTAACAATAGCCATCTCAATGCTGCATCATCTTTAAAAATACTTGAGGTTTCATTCTCTCGGGATTTATCTTGAAAAGAACATAATACCTCTCTTGTAAAATCTGCTTCTAAGAGACGGGTGTGCTAAGCTGACTCCATACCTTCTTTGGCCCTGCACAATTGTTGACTTTTTACACTGGTTTTGTTCTCCCCTTGTTGAGTACAACTCTCATGTGTAAGGAGGCTCCCCACACACAGCTCTTCTCAACGGGATGGAGTCAAAGGCCTTTTGTTTCATTAACTCTCTTCCTCTTCGCTGCACTGTTGCATCTATATCTCTTTTCTATTACTACTTCAATGGTTACTGCTCCTCTGAACTGCCTGTTTGCATCCCTGCACCACTACGGTAAGCATGTGATCTCCAGTCCTTCAAACAGTGAGTACAGGCATCTAGAAACGAATGGATCTTTAATTTGGCTCTCTGTTAGACTTGTTATTATTTTTCTTCCTAGAGGGAGCAACTTGCAGGCCCATGGTTCCTTCTTCCTTGGATTTAAAAACAAACACAAAAAAAAAAAAAAACTGCAGAGACTAGAAGTAGCATTTTTTCTATATCTCCCATAATAGTTACTGATACAGTGTACGTAAGCTCTTCTTGATATTATTCTTCAGTAGTTATACTAATTTCCTACATATGCTTTAGTGCGATAAATGCAGTAAAACAGACACCAGAAGCCGTAAAAGACACCGGGTATGACAGCGTTCATCACATACATGCAAGTCTCTAGCTGCACCTTCTCAACCACTAAAAAAAAAAAAAAAAATGCCTGATTTAAAGAATTTGGCCTAAGAAAAAGCCAGTCTGGCAACCCTGATCCAGCGGGACAGACGACACAGGACGGTTTTTGCTTATAATCGAAATGTACAATCTTAAGCCATGTAGTGCTAATATTCGTATCGAAGAAAAGTTTCATGTTTCTTATAAGCCTAATTATTCTTGTTTTGCTGGATAAATACACGAAATGGAGGAGAAATAAAGCTTATCGATATTTAAGGAAGCAAATAATAATATCCATCCATATACAGAGATGGTAGACTCACACCATCAGGTTTTGCTGTTATTTGACTATATTACAGCCTCTCTTCCTTACAGCAGTTAGTAAAAATGTTGTTATAATTTCCCCCTTTCTTACTGTGACACAGAGCACAAAAAGAACGGCGTATAGTTGACCGACTTTGACGTCAAAGGTTAAATAATCTGAAGAGTGGCAGTTTTTCCTTGATTGTAACATCAGGAATTTAAATTGAGCTTTGGAAGGAGGTTTCTTTGAGAAAGGTTTGATGAAGGCAGTATTTCACTCCTAGAGCAAAAAAAAAAAAAAAAAAATCCGAAGTTGAATAAAATCACCTAGCGGTTGGAATGTGGATGTGATAGGAAGCGTTAGAAGAAACACATTAAGGTGGTTTGGCTATGTGGAGAGGATGGACAGTGAGAGACTGACGAGGAGAGTGTATGTGAGTGAGGTGGAGGGGGGGAGAGGGAGGGGGAGGCCAAGGACGAGATGGAGGGATGGAGTGAAGAGGTATATGAGAGAGAGGAGTGTGAGCTGGCAGCACGGCAGTGAAATGGCGGGGGACAGAGCGACATGGAGGCGATTTGTTTGTGGCCACCCCTTACGGGATTAAGGCGTCTGGCAATAGATAGATAGGTTGGAAGAATCACCCCCCCTTCCCCCGAAACGACAGTCTATCTCTCTCTATCTATAGCCCGACGCCCTAATCCCGCAAATGGTGGCCGCAGACAAAACGCCTCCAAGTTGCTCTGTCACCCACCATTTGACTGCCCTCCCCCCAACTCACCCCCCCTCCCTCATATTCCTCTCAACTCCCTCTCTCCACCTCATCCTCGGTCTTCCCCTCCCTCTCCCTCCTTCCACTTCACCTACATACGGCCTTTTGGTCTTTCATTTTCCATTCTCTCCACATGTCGAAAAAACAGACGCTGTAATATTCAGGTGGCTAATGTACACTTCTGAGCAGTAGTATCTGCCAATCCTCTAATACTTTCCACGAGTATAAGGAAATCGTAGCAAGTGTTCCACACTGAATAAAAGGCCAGTATCCAGTGCTGGATTGATAGTTCAAAGCTTAGTTGGACTGAACAAGGAACAACGCTACAACGTGTAGTCAATATTTTCACTACATTTCGTTCATTTTAACTTGTCACAAATTTTTGTCATGTTGCATCTTGTTCCACAAAGTTCAGTGGCAGAATAACAATTCTGTGGGTATACGTCCTTTCTATGACACTCCTTCGTGATTAGCAACATTTGTAGTGTTGACAGCTAGTTACAGCTTAGTATTCAAGATGAAGAGATGGTAATTTTATGCCAAGTTAAAATGAACTCGATAGAGGAACTGGTCATTACCCGTGAGAAACCTGGCTACGACTTCGTCTCGGCGAGAGAAAAAGTGTCTCATGAATGTACCATGAGTAGCAATAAGCTGGAAAAGATTTAATACTAGAAAACATCCAAGACATCGTGAAGACGGCCCTATGTCATGAACAGACTAAGTTGAATTCATACTTTTTTTTTTCCGTTCATTCTTGCTACTGCTACAAAATTTTACTCAGGAAACACTATTCAGACTGAGGAGTTAGTTATAGCTGTCCTTAACCCTGGAGTACTAAACTGTTTTTTTTTTTTTTTTTGTACAAAATCACTAAACAGTATTATACCTGATTTTGGAAAATTAAAAAAAAAATAGTAAAGATGCAAATTTATTAATCTTATCTCTTACACACTAAATTTCAGGCATCTTAATATTGCCTAAACTGTTAGTAACTCTTAATTACTATGAATGAGGTATTTTGGGAAAATTTAGAAAAAATCAAAGCTAAAATTTTCACCAAATTTTTGGAAAAAAAAAAATTGCTCCACCAACTTTCCCCAAACTTCCCCATAGCTCATCGGGAACTTCTGGCTTCACTTTATATGTATATTACCACCAAACTCAATTATAGATATACACAGTTATGTTACTGATCTGTTATCACTCAACTCGGGTATACTGTACCCGAACACATCACTATGGAAAATTCCCAGCCAAGCAGCAGCGCGATGTGACCTACATCCTTGAGTACTCAGGGAACGCCGAAGCTACTGAGGGCCCCAGCACACTGTCTTGGCAGGAACACTGTGTAACAATAATGACGTCAAAGGCGTCGGGTATATTATACCCAAGTTTAGTACCCCAGGGATGAAAGGGGTTATATTATAACCTCTGTTAGACACAATTTTCACTACAAAGGCTACATCAAACTGTCCATGCATTACCTACAGTAAATGATAAATTACACCTTTGTATTTTTGAGGGAAAATAGATAATTCATTCTGCCTGAAACTATAAACGTATTGTGCAGGTACAGCATGATGGTCCACTTGCCGTACAGCCCTGACGGTGCCCGGGTGCTGCAAGTGGCCTCCTGGATCCCCACCACTGGCCTACGTTATCTCACATCTCTCACCCTTTTCCCGGAGAAATACAACAAGTAATGTGTACAGATTACCTGCTGTTTTAGAACTTGAGTATCTTATCTACTCTGCCGAAATTAATGGGAATTACAAAACTGTAAAAATGCAAGTAATGTATCCAAATTACTGACAAGTATAGACTGGGCTATATTCGTTTTATTCTAATTTGTCCTAAACTTGTCATCTCTTCATCTTGAATGCCAAGGTGCAACAAGAGAATAACACTAGAATATGGTGCTAGTCATGAGGAAGTGTTATGGAAATGACGTAAAGCCTTAGCATTGAAATATTCTGCCACTGAGGTATGTGACATATGCTGCAAAAGGCTGATAATCTAAAGCAAGTTTGTGTAAAAAGAAGACATAACTTGTACCTTGGAGTATACACGTTTTAAGAAATGTAATCAGAGAACATCGAACATATAAACAATTACTTAAAATATACAGTAGGCGCAGAAAGTATTGACTTTTTTTGCCGACGTCATTCTTTTTCGTGTTAAGTGAAGTAAGGTCAATACTACCCTCCCCTGTGATGCGAAATGAGCTGACGCTTTTTCAACGGGAGCTGGCAACCCTGCTTGATAGGTTTGGCTCAGTAATGTTTGGGCAGCCACAGGATGAGGATTGTCTCTGTGTGTGATGCACCACGAGGGCATGTTTTGACT
>JAGKTI010027222.1:3078-13327 GCA_018397915.1 Birgus latro | reverse complement strand
TAAACCTTGTCTATCCACCCTGTCATATGCTTTCTCCAGATCCATGAAGGCTGCATACAACTTCTTGCCCTTCTCTAGAAACTTTTCCACTACGGATCTAAGAATGAATATCTGGTCTACACAACCTCTTCCCTTCCTAAAACCTCCTTGTTCTTCTCCAACTAATTCCTCAGTAATTTCCCTAACTCTGTCAATAAGTATCCTACCATATATTTTTCCTGTTACACTGAGAAGGCATATGCCCCTATGATTACCACACACTGCTTTGTCCCCTTTTCCTTTGTACAGAGGAATAATTATACCTGACTTCCAATCCTCCGGGACTCTACCCTCCTCCCAAGCCAATCTGCACACCTTCCACATCCATTCTATTACTATCTCTCCCCCATGCTTCAGCATTTCACCACACACTCCATCAATTCCTGGGGCTTTCCCCATTTTAACTTTCTTCATTGCTTCCACCACTTCCATCCTGGTGATTTCTTCCTCTCTTCTCACAACCCTCCTTCTCCCTGTCATTCCCCAGCCACTTATACTTGCATTACTTTCATTCTCTATGTTCAACAGTTCCTTGAAGTGTTCTCTCCATGTGTTTACTTTTTCTCCCTTCTCCACTAGTAATCTACCATTTTTATCTTTCACACCCCCACTGCCTTCGTTGGCACCCTGTCTAGCTCTCTTTACCTCCTTCCAGAACATGAAAATCACCGATTAGAATTATATTGCTGCTTTTCTCAATCACTTTCTGTAGATAACTAACCATGTTTGACAACAACATCTGGTATTCATCATCAATCCATGCTCTAGTCTTAGGTGGAACATATACTACTGCTATATCTCTCTTACAGTTCTCTCCAGTTTATAATTTCATGTTTATCACTTCAGCCCTACCCTCTCCCATTTCCACAGAATCTACATTTAAATTGTTCTTCACTGCTATCATCACTCCTCCTCCCATTTTATCTTTCCTGTCTCTTCTCCACAATTTGTATTTGCCATCTCCCATATGGATATCAATATTCTCCCTTAACTGCCGTGGCTCAGTGGGTTAGAGCGCTCCGCTCTGGCCGTAGGGTCGGAGGATCAAATCCACCCAAGGGTCATTGGTAGACATCAGGAAGGGCATCCGGTCATAAAATGCTACACGCTCCAATCCAAAAAGTCCGACGCATGCAAGCATGTTGCAGCCTTCAAAAACTAAACGAACTTGGTCTCTACAAAGCATATAACATCAGGTTCTTGTACCCTCAAGAAATCGTTGATTTCTAATATTGCCGATATTAATCCATCAACATTAATGTACGCCACTTTCAAACTTTTTTCGTTATTACTTATACCATCTTTTCTCCTCTCCGTCGGTACCACTTCCTCAATTTCTGGTCCATAACTCTCCAATAAAACACTGTCTTCTCCTTGTCCATTCTCTGTTCATTTTTTTGCCTTAGCTTCCTTTACTAACTCCTTTATTTTAGCTCTTTCTTCCTCGTTTGCATCTTAGCTCTTTCTTCCTCGTTTGCATCTCTCCTTAACCAGACATTTTCAAACCCCTCTTTGTCTGCCAATTTCCATGGCCTATTCATGATTTCATTTACTATTGCCTGGGACTTAAACTTCACCTTCAATGGCCTCGCCCCTCCTTCCTCATACTTACCTAACCTAAACACTTCAGTCTCTTCTTGGGCTTCATTGTTACCCTCCATGACTACTGATATTATTTCTTTAACTTTACTCAATTCTTCTCTTTCTCTTTCAGATCTTATCATGATTAAAGCTTGATGTCTTAATGCAGACCCCTTTTCTACTTTTTTAGCATTTAGAAAGAACATTATGGGTATAACTTAATTATAAACACTTTAAATACTGTACTGTATGTACAGTGTGTGTGCCTTGTGGTGTACTTAATTTTAAGAATTTTTCAAATACTGTACTGTACACTTTATACACCTTAATTTTTACAATCTTACAAACAAATATGATATGATCACTATGTCTGTATATTTCACTTATCGCTCATCACCATCGAGCAGTATATCAGGGACTTAGGGAAAATGACGCTGGGGGGAAATGATGTGGAGGAAAAATAGTTTCGTCGTCAGCTCACCACGAACCGAAGCACGAGCACACACACTGCTTGCCGTGTGATAGCTTGATGTCTTAATATTAATGCAGACCCCTTTTCTAATTTTTTAGCATTTAGAAAGAACATTATGGGTATAACTTAATTATAAACACTTCAAATACTATACTGTATGTACACTTAGAGGAATAGCTACGCTGCCAGCCCACCGCTAACCGACACACGAACACTCAAACCGCGCCGACAATATGGCCACCCCTCCGTGAGGTTAGGCAGTCCAGAACGCTTCTAGCGTTTTCAGAATTTTTCTGATATATAAGAAATAATTCGGGTCGGCTTCCTGACTCCAAAAAAAGTGACTTTCGGTGTACGAAAGTCCATTTTAGTGAGGTCATACTGTAAATGAATATATAACCTATGGGGAAGCATTAGCAAGAGGACACGGCAAAAAAACTACATAAAACGAGTGTCAATAAAGACAAGGAAATTCAGTTTCCCAAATAGGGCAATCGATCAGTGGAATTCTTTACTGAATGAAATATTGTGTGCCAAAATTATTCGTAAATTTAAAGATATGTATGATAAAATGGTTTAATACATGATGCGGTACAAGCTTGACTTATTCGTGTAAAAATGCAATTAGATAAGAATAATTATTTAACGTAAGAACACACACACAGGTTTCCAGAAGAGATGGAACACTTTCTGGACTATGGGGAAATAATAGCTCAATCAGCAGTGAAAAGAGACCAGCCTATTGTGATTACTGTATGTGAATGAATACATGAGTGGTAGTCCCATCTGATAGTAGGGAAAGAAATGCAGGTTTCTGTCAAATAAGAGTACAGGAGGATGAAAAAAGGCAGAATATAAAAGGAAATTGTACGAGTGATTGGGTAAATATAGATTGGAGCAGATGGGGGACGTGGACGGTGTGTGTAAGATATTCGCAGATGAAATCTGTGCAGCATGTGAGGTGGTGTGAGGGGTGAGGAGAAGACGAAAGGGGGTTCAGGGAACAGCGTGGTGGACCGAAAGGTGAGAGAGGCTGTGGCACAGAAGATGAAAGCATATTATGAGTGGATGAGGAACAGGGGCATCGAAGAAGTTCAGAGGCGAAAGAGAGAGTTATATGTAGAGAGGAGGAAAGAGGTGAAAAGATGAGTAAGAGGAGAGTGGATGAGGAATTTGGAAGGAATTTGAGTGTATCATGGAGGGAATGTAAGAAAATGTTCTGGAAAGAGGTAAAGAGAGTTAGACAGGGTGCCAAAGAAGTTGGTTGGAGAGTGAAAGGTAAAAATGGTAGATTACTAGTGAAGGGAGAAAAAGTGAACAGATGGAGAGAACACTTTAATGAATTGTTGAACATAGAGAATGAAAGTAATGCAAGCATAAGTGGCTGGGGAATGGCTGGGAGAAGGAGGGATGTGGGAAGAGAGGAAGAAATCGGTAGGATGGAAGTTGTGGAAGCAATGAAGAAAGTTAAAATGGGGAAAGCCCCAGGAATTGATGGAGTGTGTGGTGAAATGCTGAAGTAAGGGGGAAAGATAGTAATGGAATGGATGTGGAAGGTGTACAGATTGGCCTGGGAGGAAGGTACAGTCCCGGAGGATTGGAAGTCAGGTGTAATTATTCCCCTGTACAAAGGAAAAGGAGAGAAAGAAGTGTGTGGTAATCATAGGGGCATTTGCCTTCTTAGTGTAATAGGAAAAGTATATGGTAGGATACTTATTGACAGAGTTAGGGAAATAACAGAGGAATTAATTGGAGAAGAACAGAGAGGTTTTAGGACAGGAAGAGGTTGTGTAGACCAGATATTCATTCTTAGATCTTTAGTGGAAATGTTTCTTGAGAAGGGAAAGAAGTTGTATTCAGCCTTCATGGATTTGGAGAAAGCATATGATGGGGTGGATAGACAAGGATTGTGGAAAGTATTAACCCTTTCGCGCATGGGTAAGTTTTATTAACCCTTTCGCACACGGTAAGTTTTATTAAGTTTCACGGCTCACAATTTTACTCCCCCGTGCACTCCGCTGGCAGACTGTGGTACGCAAATTACACGTATTCTCGCCTCATTTTCGCCACACAAACCTCAAAATATTGCCTTGAAACTCATATCAATTTATTCGCCAGTGTTTGTTCTAGCTGATAAGCCAAAAGAAAAACCAGAAAAATATGAATAAAAGTACACTAGGCTGCCGTGAATAAACATTTTGGAACGTTGATCTCACTTCCCAACATCGTCGTTTGAGTGTTTTCCATCATACAGAAAAATGTTATTATAAGTTTTGATAGAGAATTTCATTGGCTTTTTATTGAGGTATGTCTGATTGTGATGCGATTTGTAGTTTTCGAGAAAATAGCCAAAAACTAAATGCCATTTTTGTTTTTAAAAATTGATTTTTGTTCAGGGAGGTATACTGCAGAGTTTTCTCGCACACCTTATGTTTTTATTACATAATCTTATGTAGAATTTCATAAGCTTTCTCCTGATACCTTTTTGTTTTTATACGCCTCATAGTGTGGTGCTGGCGAAGGCTTTTGAAAATTTCTTGGACAGAGAGAATGTCAAATGAAGAAGTGTTAAGGAGAATGGATGTCAGAAGAGAATTACTGGCACACGTAAGAGGAAGACAGATGAGATTTTTAGGACATGTTATGAGAAGAGGAAAGATAGAGAACCTGAGTTTAACGGGAAGAGTCCCAGGTAGTAGAGCAAGAGGCAGGCAAAGAGTGAAGTATATGGATGGAATAGTAAGAACAGCGAGGGGAGGATACACGGCTGGACAACTGCTGCAAATGACAGAAGATAGAGAGATGTGGCATTCCATGGTCGCCAACGTCTGCAGGGGCACGGCACTTCGATAAGATAAGGTAAGTTTCCGAGTAAATCGCAAAAAACTACAGGGTACTTTCAGCCGCGGTTCACTTTCGTCATGCGCGCACAATAACCGCCTATGTAACCACAACTTTTCATTAGAGAAATTACATATTTATGTCCTGTACATACGTAAAATTCACTGATCTTTATCATGCTTCTTACAGGAAATCGATATGTTCAATAATTTTGGAGTAAATGGACGACAAAGATAGAACACTCTTCCTCGCCCGCAAGTGAGATAAAAACGTTCAATTTCCCAGCCTCACGAATACTTACATATTTTCGATCGTTACATTTTATTATTATTATTATTATTATTATTTTTTACTCAAATTATACACGTGAAATATCATAAGCTCTTTGATAGTGCTCTCAGTAACTCGACATTTCCACTAGTCATTTTGCTAGGTACTGATAATAAAGCTGAACTTTCTTCCATCTCATATGTGTATATGTAAAAAACAATACTTATTTGTGGAAAAAATATAGAAATGTAGAGACAGGTCAGTGTACAAATCAACAAAATATGGATAATTCACTTGCTGCAGAGGTGTTGAGCTGCTGGCAGGAACTTGAAGGAATTGAAGATGAGTTAGGTAGTGTGAGTTGTGTGTGTGTGCATGGGTGTGTGAGTGTGTGTGTGTGTGTGTGTGTGTGTATGTGTATGTGTGTGTGTGTGGCGTATTCTCTGTTCCTTGCACCATGTTTGCCTAACACATGCGATGCACACATTAGATTTCTCCACGAACATTTGCTTCACGACATACGTATATAATGTCATATATGTGTCGCTGTGTGGCATATTTTCTTGTCTCTGATCATAACGTAACTTTCCGCTGTCAGTCAATGCACGCAATATTTCTCAGTGAACACTCGCTGCACTATTTTATACGTATATTTTACACTGAACCATATATAATATAAAACACTACCACATGATTCCATCCCAGCCTCTTCTGTTATTCCCTTCCTTACTGTATGGCGTAAGAGACCGCCTGTTCCCTTAGCAACTAATGCATATGTCTGTGTATCTCTATGGCATAACATAATGCCTGCTATGGTAGGTCAGTTATTTCACTAATCCAGACACTATATATTTCACAGATATAAGTAATGGCTTCACTATAAGGGTAAAATACATCATTTTACTGGCAGGGTGAGTGGAAACCCCGCTATAACAAACCAGACTCTGCCTCTAGGCCTAACGGCTGATAACGGGCCCCAGTGCTTTACAAACAATATATTTATGTTCAGTAGACACAATCACTTCACAGTATAGTCAAAAACACTGTACAATCACAATATTTCAATAATCGCTTCAGCCTCGGGTGGGAGAGGGAAAATGGCGGATTTAAAGGGACACCACACACTCATGCAACCTCACAGCTTGGCTGCTTGTCAGGTACTGATTTGCCTAGCCCCGGACACCCTCCCTACACCCCCGACAGTGTAACCAATGTCTTGCCTCGGAAGAGACTCACGGCCGCTAGAACTCACCAAAATTTCACACAAATCGGCCAAAAACTTTATTTTTGGTTATTTTTTTCCGCTTTTTAACGCGATTTGAGAATGTGTGTGTGGGCATAACCCATCATATGTAACGCAAATCGCGATAGCGTGCGCGAGAGGGTTAAGTTTCACGGCTCACAATTTTACTCGCCCGCACAACGCAAATTACACGTATTCTTGCTTTACTTTTGCCACCCAAACCTCTAAATATTGCCCTGAAACCCACATCATCTTATTCGCCGATGTTTGTTCGAGCTGATAAGCCAAAAAAAAGAAACAAAATGAATAAAAGTATATTAGGCCGCTGTGAATAAACATTTCGGAATGTTGATCTCACTTCCCAACATTGTCATTCAATTGTTTTCCATCATACAGAAAATTGTTGTTATAATTTTTGATAGAGAATTTCATTGGCTTTCTAATGAGGTGTGTCTGGTTGTGATGCGATTTGTAGTTTTCGAGAAAATAGCCAAAAACTAAAAGCCGTTTTTGTACAAAAATTGATATTTGTTCAGGGAGGTATACTGCAGAAGTTTTCTTGCACTCCTTATGTTTTTATTAAATAATCTTATGTGGAGAGGATGGAGAGTGAAAGACTGACAAGGAGAGTGTATGTGAGTGAGGTGCAGGGGGCGAGATGGAGGGATGGAGTGGAGAGGTATATGAGAGAGGGGGGTGTGAGTTGGGAGCATGGTAGTGAAATGGCAGGGGACAGAGTGACATGGAGGCGATTTGTTTGTGGCCACCCCGTTCGGGATTAAGGCGTCTGGCAATAGATAGATAGATAGATGTAGAATTTCATGAGCTTTGTCAGGGCTCTTCAGAATTTTGATACGCCTCATATTTTCCAAGTAAATCACAAAAAGCTACAGGGTACTCACGGCCACGGTGCACTTTCGTCATGCACGCACAATAACCACCTACGTAACAACAACTTTTCATTAAAGAAATTACTGTACATAGTTATGTGCTGTACATACGTAGAATTCACTGATCTTATCATGGTTCTTACAGGAAATCGATACGTTTAATAATTTTGGAGTAAATGGACGACAAAGATAGAATACTCTTCCTCACCTTTAAGCGAGATAAAAACGCTCAATTTCCTTGCCTCACGAATACCTACATATTTTCGCTTATTAGGTTTTATTATTATTATTATTTTTTTTTTACTCAAATTATACATGTGAAATATCATAAGTTCTTTGATAGTGCTATCAGAAACTCGACATGACCACTAGTCTTTTTGCCAGGTACTGATACTGAAGCTGAATTTTCTTCCATCTCATATGTGTATATGTAAAAAAAATACTTATATGTGAAAAAATATAGTTGTAGAAATAGGTCATTATACAAATCAACAAAATATGGATAACTCACTTGTTCCAAAGGTGTTGAGCTGCTGGCAGGAACTCTTAAGGAATTGAAGATGAGTTAGGTAGTGTGTGAGCGTGTGTGTGTGTGGGTGCGTGAGTGAGTGTGTGCGTGTGTGTGTGTGTGTGTGTGTGGCGTATTCTGTGTTCCTTGCACCACGTTTGCCTAACACATGCGATGCACACAATAGATTTCTCCACGATCATTCGCTGCACGACATACGTATATAATGTCATATATATGTCACTGTGTGGCGTATTTTCTTGTCTCTGATCATTACATAACTTTCCACTGTCAGTCAATGCACGCAATATTTCTTGAACACTCACTGCACTATTTTATCCGTATACAGTAATAATCATGTGTCTTCCTTACGTTCATTATGTAGTCAGCTGGCGAACACCTCTGCCTTACTCACCTCAAAATCATCATTTTTGGGTTAAAATTTGATTAATTCATGCTTTGTGCCAATTATTTATGTGAATGGGGTCTTAAGTGCTATGCATGTCCAATAGGGAGGTAGGTAAGTGGTTTTCTGATTTAGGTTAGGTTAGGTTAGGGTCAAGAATGACCAGTGCTGTTGGTGAACAGTGAACACCTTTGCCATACCTAACTCTTTTTCTGGTAACAATTTATTTATTTAATGCTTTGTATCCCTAATTTTAGTGCATAAGATATGAGAAATGATGATTTTCACAGTGATTGCCACGTCCGATACTTACTTACACTAAGCTGCCAACTCGTGGACACCCCTGCCTTACTCACCTCAAATTCATCATTTTTGGGTTAAAATTCGATTAATTCATGCTTTGTGCCAATTATTTATGTGAATGGGGTCTTAAGTGCTATGCATGTCTGGTAGGGAGGTAGGTAGGTGGTTTTCTGATTTAGGTTAGGTTAGGTTAGGGTCAAGAATGACCAGTGCTGTTGGTGAACAGTGAACACCTTTGCCATACCTAACTCTTTTTCTGGTAACAATTTATTTATTTGATGCTTTGTATCCCTAATTTTTGTGCATAAGATCTGAGAAATGATGATTTTCATAGTGATTGCCACGTCCGATACTTATTTACACTAAGCTGCCAACTCATGAACATCTATGCCTTCTTTACCTCAAAATCATCATTTTGGGGTTAAAATTCAATGAATTCATGCTTTGTGTCAATTATTTAATGCATATGGTGTGAGAAAGGATGATTTTCATAGTGATTTCCATGTCTGATACTTACACTTGCTGGCAAGTTGTGAGCACCTATGCCTTACTCACCTCTAAATCATCTTTTTTTGGTTAAATTTCAGTTAGTTCATGCTTTGTGTGCATTATTTATGTGAAAGGGGACTTAAATAAGTGCTATGCATGTCCGGTAGGGAGGTAGGTAGGTGGTTTTCTGATTTATGTTAGGTTAGGTTAGGGTCATGAATGACCAGTTCTGGAGCTTCAGGGCCACTATCCGGACAAGACAACTTTCTGGTCATGCCTTTGGCTCTATTACGTCAGATAGTGGAGGGATTACTATATACAATGTGTATGTATATTTATATGTATGTGTATATATATACTGTATATATATATATAGATATATAGATATATATACAGTAAACCTTCTATAAATCGAACTTTTAGAAGACGGAATCTTCAGTTAGCCGCACTCAGGCTGAGACCACGTATGAAAGTAGGCCGAAATGCGGAGGTAGGGGGAGAAATGGCGCCAGGTGAACACGTGGTGTCAGTCTGCTGCTTATCATCGGAGACTGTAGTTGCGCCATTTTTACTGTCATCTAGTACTGAGAAGCGCTCTCCTTTTTCCTTCAGCCTTGCCATGGAAGGTTCAAAGCATAAAAGAAGTGATGCTGGCACCTCTAATCATAAGGGAATGAAGCTAAAGACATTACAAATCTCAGAAAAGCTGAAAATACTTGACCGAATCGAGAGTGGCAGTTCAATGCAGATGGTTTGTGAAGAATTTCAAATAATGAAGACCACTTTCTACAATATCAAGAAGGCTAACGATAAAATTTGTGAATATGCCAGGAGCATGGAAATTATCAAGGATGAAAAATGTTCTAAGAAAAGAATGACATTCTCCAAATTTGAAGATTTGGATAAGGCAGTATTCAAGTGGTACCAACAGCAACGGTCAGCAGGAGTTGGTGTTAGGGGGATAGACATTCAAAGTGCAGCCTCATGCCTAGCAACACATCTTGGAATAAGTGATTTCAAGGCTAGTGGAGGTTGGTTGTTTCATTTCCAGTCTCGTCATAACATCAGTAATCGTAAAATAGTGGGAGAAAGTTTAAGTGCAGATTCAAGCAGTGTTGATCCATTTCAAAGGAAATTTGTGAATTTTGTGAAAGAATGTGGTTTACTCTTAAGCAAAAAAAAAAAAAAAAAAAAAAAAAAAAAAAAC
>JAGKTI010027221.1:0-13328 GCA_018397915.1 Birgus latro | reverse complement strand
CCAAAGGCTAGCTTTTAGCACTGCGTGCATAAGCTGTTTCAGTCTCCAATCTGTGCGGGTGTAAGTGTGCGGATGTTTGTTGCTTAGTCGTCACGATTCAGATCCTGCCAGAATGAGCTGAATTGACACTGATTCCATCCTCTGGCCAAATCTGCAGCTGCAGCAAGGCAACACTTAGAAGACTGTTTTATGTGGGCACTGTTGACAGTTCCTTAACTCAGCATAACGTAATGGCAGTTCATTGGAAGCTCACTTACCTCTCTCCAGAATGAAAGGGAGACAGAGAATTACTGGATTCCGAGAGTGTGACAAACTCTCTCCCAGTAAAATATCCAGTGATAGTACGGAGACCTTAAGAATAACCTGAATTCCTGATGGTATATCTGCGGGCCTGCATCTGACACAAGTGTAGTAAAAATAATATTTCATTTCTGTATCATTAGACTTGCCTCAGGGATCGTAATCCATTTGCATGGAGGGTTCAGCTACTCATGAAGGAGACACGGGTTCATAGCCTCTGTTACTTGCCCGTGATGCTGTCCGGGGTTGATCTTTTGATTTTACCCTCCATCACTGTATGGAATACATCTCATAGATGAAGAATTTTAACCTTCTCTTGTTTTATTCATTTGGAACATACTTCTCCCCTCTATGACTCATATCGTATTTATGCTCGGAGTTCAAATGATCATTAGGACTTTCATAGATTCCTTCTTTCCTTCCCTCTGTTAGACTGGTAGCCTTCCTGATGCTAGTTCTGTCTGCAAGGCAAAGCTATCAACAATTATAATTTTCCTTCTGCATGTTTTTAGACTCCGTCATACTACTTAAATTGCTTTTTGTGATTTCCGTAGAGCGCTTCTAGCGCAGGAGTTTTTTTTTATTCATATCTTCCAATAGTTTATTAATTTTGCCCCCATGGACACTGTAGCTACATTTTGGACCTGTTCATTTCTCCCACGTCAGTAGCCATTGCCAGTCCATGATCACCCACTTGTTTATATGCAACGTACTGGTAATGACAATGCCAATCGGATGCTGTGGGGGGTAATCACCTTACCAGTATACATAGATGCTTAAGGATGTGGAGTTAGGACGTGTTGCCTAGGTAGGATATAATAATGTTCCATCATCACACTGGGCATCCTCAACTCATATTTGGAATTATCAAGTAGGGAAGACCTCTACCTTACGCTGGTGATTATTTTGCTCTCTTGACTCTGAGGTTGTGGTCGAGTGCCTCAGTCCTGGGAATCGTCACTGTCGGTTTCCTTCTGAATACTGGTTGGGAGATTGAAATTATTGCCTCGTGTCCGTGCTGGAGGGCAGGGGGTCGGGTTCAAGGTAGGAGAGGGTACCACATCGTCCTCCAGAAAACATAAAGAGGCTTCATCATTTTTGTGTCAGTTTTTTCTCTTGTATGTTAAAAATTGGGTTCACTGAGTTGCTTGGGCATTTATGCATTAATTAGATATTATTAGTGTGTTATTATTATTCCTTTTCAGTAAACTTTAAATAAGTTCTCTCTGCTTCAGATTAGTAATATTATTATTATTTTTGTGTCTTCTGTGGCAAATGACGGTGGCAGTTACCCCCTCAGGAGTGTACCAAATTTAATTGGTCATGTTGAACTCACCTCTTAAGTCTGTTTGGGAGAACCG
The DNA here is from genome assembly GCA_018397915.1 of Birgus latro. Lineage (NCBI taxonomy): Eukaryota > Metazoa > Arthropoda > Malacostraca > Decapoda > Coenobitidae > Birgus > Birgus latro. The sequence goes on along the minus strand of JAGKTI010027221.1, from coordinate 11,667 downwards.
TGTGAATCACTGGCGATAGGAGGATTTGACGAGTCTCCACCATTTCCTCCACCTGCAAAACAATGAATATTGAATAACAGGTAGCAATATATACTCCTATATTAACAGTCACAAGTCGTTTGTGAAATTACTTTTCCGCCTTCATTTATGACTTCCCAGGTTTCCTTCCTAATGTAAGTAGCGGTGATTCATACGAAGCGAACTAAATGTAAAAAAATATTATTATTATTATTATTATTATTATTATTATTATTATTTTAAGGTGTGGTATACAGTGCCATTGTAGCTGATGAAACACTCAGACTGAGCCACATGCTGATACTCTGCTCATAATATGGCCCTCAGTTAAACAACATTGTTGTCAGTGTTTTGAAAAGGGAAAAAACTACTGGATAAAAATTCGATTCCTAGCATCTACCCAGGTGCATAGCAGAAGAGCATTTGAAGAGAATGAAAGGCGGCAGTAGAATAAAAAGTCTCGTAGTGTAAATATGGGAGTAGAACGCCCAATAATTGGTGTAAGACGTCTGACAGCCAGGATCTACAAAAGGACCACAGGAACAAAAGACTGAATAGAGAAGAGATGCAAATTATTTAACATGGACTGCAGCCATCAGGGCAGAAGAAGTATAATGCTGTATTTAGTCTCAGAATATGCGTATACTCTAAACCAACCTCTGCCCAGCTCTGAGTTGGAAGATTTCGGAATGTAAAGTTGAGAGCTTGACAAATGATAATAAATAAATTGTAGCAGATGCCATAATAGATGGTGGTGTTGTCCTTCGCTGCTTCTCCCCAATAGGGCTCATAGGGCAGCGCAGCGACGTCGACTGTGGCACCATGGAAACTGTAAATATTATCATATTCCCTCTTGAGAAACAGAGCCTAAACACTGACAATGCCATTCTGATGATATTGTGTTCCATTTTTTTCAATGCTACTGACATATAATTTTGCTTATACTACAGTTTGCGAACTAGAAGTTACCTTTCATTCAGACCTTCTGTATTAAATGTTTCTCGAAAGATAATTTTTTTTTTTTGTAGCAGTGAGTACAGTATTAACAAAAAAAAAAAGTCATCTTACAAGAAATGGCAAATCGTTAGAATAAGTGATCTTGTATTCAAAGTTCCCTAGCTATGTTCCACGCCATTTAATGCATGTTCTGCTTATTTTATTCGTTTATACAAAACCTTGATCGGTAATCTGTTTAAAAAGGTTATACACACCAAGAAAAATCATCCTAAGAAACGTGAAAAATCTCATTTAAATTTCTTGTGCAGTATTACAAAATAAAAAAATTGCAAACCAAAGTGAAGCACAGTTGCATCTGTTATAAGTCACAGCAGCCTACTTGAGGTACTTCTCCTGGAAGAGTGTAAGTGAAGTATGGAAGCGGAGGCCTCTGTCAGGGGTCCAGGAGGCCACCTTCACCATTTTGGCACCTTCAGGGCTGTATGGCAGCAAGGAGTACCTGTATCACATGTATATTGTTCATAAAAAATTAATATCATACTTCGAATGAAAACCCTATTAAAAATCATATAAGTGACAGCCATATTTCAACGTCATCATGGACTGCTGATTCAACCCGCCCCGTCCCGTCGACGTATGATGCACGTCACACCCTAAACCGTCTCTCACTCCCGACGACGTGCACCGTACGTTCTGCAATTGCAAGGTCCGTAGTTTCAACATTTTTCAAGTTTCGTGGGAGATTTTTGGTTGACATATGTGGGAGACCTACCTCTACCCTCACCAAGGTGGCAACACAGCCTGTCCCTGTTTAATCCCTCCTCGGGGGGTGTGCCATTTTCTTGCAACTCACCTGTTAGCAGTGATCTGCCCAGATAAGACACGTAGCACCACAGTCTCTCTGACAATGAAATTCAGGCCGAAAGTGATTCCCGATGAGGAGGACAAAGATTACGTGGCACCAGAGTTAGTAATGAACAGACGTAATGAGGAGGTAATGTCACCAAGATAGGTGCAGTATGTTGATTTGTTTGGTGAGTGAACAAAACTTATATCCCCTATATTATTATGTGAGAACCAAAATACACTTGTACTACATATAAATTAGTACCAAATAAATAAATAATTACCAAGTCTGAGTGGTTTTGGTTAATTTTCCTCGCACAGGGAGCGTCTTTTATGAAGTGTGGCGTCATAGAAAGCAGTAGCCAGGTGAGGTGCCTCTCACCTGTTTAGTACATTTTTTTTTACTTCAGGTGAGTGCTTTCTCGCTGAATTCTCGATGTTTCTCACCAAAAGTGGAGGTTTGAGCCAAAAAAAAGACAAGTTGAAAATTTGCCGGGTTCCGGGGGTGGTTAGGTAAAAAGTTGCCGGGACGGGGAGTGTTAACAAACTTTTCTCTGTCTGATTTCCCTCATGGCTAATTCGGGGGCTAAAATAGGCACTAAATCGTTTTTACTACAACCTCCTTTTCCATTGATATAGTTATATTATAACGAAACGGTTGGCGTCAGGCTTAAAAATGTAAATTTTAACATGGCATTCAAACGTGGCTAGTCCAATGGGGTGCTACAACACCCCAATGCAAAAATACATGTAGTGTTACTAACATGTAAAATATATATTCATACTGCTGCTTCAGCAATCACTAATGAAAAGATTGAATGCCTTGTATGTGATGTTTTTTTTTAATTTATAATAATAAAATACAATAAATTATATCAATTAAAAAAAGAACAAATGGACTCATATCTCATTTGTCAGGTAAACACGCACAGGAAAAGACATTTTGTGATTTTTAAAATCAGTATAATGATAAACAGTATGCAAAAATACGATTTAAAAAAAAATCTATATCACAATATGATGTAAATGGTTAGTTTGATGAGGTGACTGGACACCTCCGTGGAGGGGGGGGGATGCCCCCTCTCTCTCACTACAGCATAGGCAGGAGTAAACCAATCCACGTGCTCTCTCCCCTCACTGAATCAGAAGAGTGCTGGAACGAAGAGAAACATTCGAATTATTGGCTAGGAAATATGAGCTTAAAAAAAAAAAATTGGGGTGCCAAAACACCCCACCTGACTAACGAAGGGTTAAGTACAAGGAGCAAAAAAAAAAAAAAAAAAATCGATGGGTATAAGACAACACAGAGAATTACTGCTATATTCCACATTGCTCTGTACGACTGGTATTTGCAGTACGGACATGAACGTCGCATTGTTGAAAAGGGGAAAAAATGAAGACGATGCAATGAACGGTACTGAAACTAAATGGTAATGTAACTAAAAGAGTTAGAAGAAAAAGGAAGTGTATCAGTTTATAAAAGAAAAATTTTTATGCAGTACATTATATTATTGGCAGGTTTTCACTTATAGATGGTGAATCACATATAAATTATAGATTATTCATATATTATCTATAGATTACTACTTACAGATTACGGAATCGTCAAGTACTATTGTACAGAAAGACTAGGAATCAAGCTGAATGATCGTAACATATGCCGTACCAGAGAAAGTGAGGAGGAAAATTTTGTAAATTGCACTTTTTCAATATTTTTATGTCAAACATGTGTATAATCACTAAGTTCTGGTTTGCCCTTTACCGCCACATATCGATGCATGGGCAAGAATGTGATACTGAGGGAAAGAAAACAAAATAATTAAGATGCTGACGCATGAAACATAATTGAAATAAACCCAGAAGTTGCTGAGCTATGAAAGTTTGAAGGATTTAAGCCATAATGTCGGTGTGTGAGTGTGAGTGTGTGTGTGTGTGTGTAACTCACCGGGTCGGTCAGGATCACTTGATGGTAGTGATCGTCAGCTTTTACCCTCCCGGAAGAGAGCTGAGAGCTCATATAGTCCGATCTATGGGCAAGGCTGTGACCTTCACACACGCACACACCCATCCCCTTGCTCAAGGGGGACAGTAACCACCCACTTCGTCAGTGAAACTTTTCGCAACCTGAGCGAGGCGCGAACTCCCGTCTACCAGATGGCAAGCGAGAACGCTACCACTGCGCCAGCGAGCGGTGTGTGTGTGTGTGTGTGTGTGCGTGTGTGTGTGTGTGTGTGTGTGTAAGACGTTTATACATAATTTTAATCATTGTGGGTTTTAATCCAGAGCTTTGCAAAAGGTACTTTTTTTTGGGGGGGTGAAATGTAAAGTACAGAACTTTAACAAGAACATGAAGTAAATTGAATGACCCTATATTAAAGAGGGCCGAAGTATCTCAGCTTTGATAAGAATATTTAAGAATATTGCTGATAATATAATTCGGAACAAACCAGTATGTACAGTACTGAATCACATAACTCATAAGATGCTGGGAAGTGATAGGAAATAACATTCACTTACCTTTTATATGTTTTCTAAGGCTTCACGGTGTGTGTGTGTGTGTGTGTGTGTGTGTGTGTGTGTGTGTGAGAGAGAGAGAGAGAGAGAGAGAACAAGTTTGGATGTAGATATTATATAGGCATTAGTATATATCTCATAACACAATGTACAGGATGTAGTGTCTGATTTCACATAATATCTGTACACAGTCTGATGTCCCAGACTATCAAGAATCCTAACATATGATGGTTCTCAAAATATCCTCGTAGTCCAAACAACCAAGAAATTCATGATGTATTCAAACACGTGGAAACCCACAGGAGATCAATTAGACACTACTACCTTACATAAACATCCTTTCCCACCTGTATATAATGGCAGAGAGAAGCACTTCACATGAGAGAAGAGGATAGAGAATGCCCGAGCACATTTAGGGCAGAGGAAGGAGAAAGGGGAGACTGGCCGTCACGCTAAGATCGTTTGTAAATCGGTATCAAGATAACTGTACAATAAAACTCATTAACCCAAGAGTACTGTAACTCACCTTCGTTGATTATACGTCTCACGACTTTATTCTGGTTGTATTAAATAACCCATCATCGACTTCCCAACAAGTACCTCCGACCACGCTACCGAGATTGGTGGCAAGCGGTTAAAACGAACCACGTACGATAAACTACACCACCGAGATTGGTGTGCAGCCGTAACAACGAACCCATCTAGAAAAACTACGTTAAACTACAATAAATTACTACAATAAATCACGTCACCGAGATTGGTGTGCAGTAACCACGAACCCACTACGACCACTTAGCAGCAGTAAACAAAGCCAATTAATGTTAAAACCAAACCAATCAAACAAACATAACGTCTCGGTCCTAACCACCTCAACTCCACAATTTACAAGAAACAATAGCTTACGTATATCAACAACTTTACAAGCCTACAAGTTAATCACAATGACTAAGGAAAATCAAGTACTACAAAATAAGAAGCAAATGAAGAGGTGATAAAATACGAACAACAACAAAGAAGAGTGACGAGGGAGGAATGGCGCTAGCAGTCTGACCCAGTATGATGACCTAAGACACTGCTGACCTCAACCACCCTCCACCACGATCCCCACCTTCTCCACCACAACCCCTACCACCATCTCCACCACAACCACTATAGCAAAGCACGGGCCCACCCACTGCAAGATCATCATAACACGCCAGTCAGCCCAAGTGCTTGAAAACAACGGCCTGCCGCACCTGCCTGTCTGCCAACCTGTCTGCCTACTCCAGGGACGACATCGAGTGCTGACGCATCATAACAAGGACCCACCTCAACAGGAAGTGTGAGACGTCTAGCGAGAGTATCTGCCTACCTCAGTGATAACAACGATGCTGACGTGTTGACCTTCAACAACAACTCTTTCGTCATACCACGGCTGTATCTCCACAACTGTTCTAGTGAGCTAATTTATTCTAACCAAGGTTGTATTAGTTAACAATTCACCAATTACATAACTATTCATAAAAAACTAACACTTAGTTAATGACCCAAGCAAATAATCTATTCATCATCATTAAAATCACAAACTAAACAGTGAGAGACAATTACACAATTTACACTGACATGTGAGATGGGTCCAATATACAGGGTGTCCATAAAGTCTCTTTACAAAGGGGTTCATTTAACAGTACCTTAGCTTAAAATCTTTCATCAACATGGTACCTGAAATACAGGGTGAAGAGTAGCAACATCCAGACAGCAGGTACCTGCATTTCAGGTACCCTGTTGATGAAAGATGTTGAGTTAAGGTTCTGTTAAATGAACCCCTTTGTAAAGAGACTTTATGGACACCCTGTATAGATTAGTAAGTGGTCCCATTATGCTGAGTAGAGCTCCATTATTAGTGCCCAAAGGATCAATAGTAACAGTGACAAATGCTCTTACACAAACACCAGAAGACGATCAACATAATATAAATACCGAAACACCATCAAATACAGAGGAGCAAGCAGAAAACCAAACTCAGGAATCAAAACATAAGCTAGATAAAGAACAACAAACAGACTCAATATACGCTGAAGTAAATGATGAGACTTGGTCAGAATCTTCAGATGTAGATAGTGAACATTGTAAAGATTTTCCTCAAGTCTACTATAAAATAGACCATAGAGTATTAAGGTCAGGAAAAACATATAAATTGCCAGTAAATGACGATTGCAAAGCAAAAACTGTAAAGATGGATAACATAAATGCAGCAAGCACTAGTGCAATGCCTTCTCCACAGAATTCCAGTAATAATCCCTTTCCAGTGTACATTTGTCATGAAGAGAGTGAACAACAAAAATTCTCTGGTACAGAAAGACAAAATAGACGTGAACACCCTCACTGAACACTGTCAGCAGTATTTCATTAGGCGACACATTACGGACGAAAAAGGGAAAATAGCTGTTTTTTCAGCTAGAATAAACCGAGAACGTTTCCCAGCGGGCAATTTATTATGGTCTGATAAATTGATGAGAGCCACAAAATTCGAAGATTTTAAGACAGAGTTTCTCAGGAAATTCTCGGAAGGCAAGAATTTTCTTGGTGGCATAACCCCAGAATTACACAAAATTGTAGACCTCCTTAGGCGAACACACTCAGGCTCAGATCTAGGAGAAATAATAGCAGATATTTCCACTATTAAGAAAACCTTGTTAGCTAGCCTAGAAAACTCAAACTGGGTCACAGAGGACGGTGAGATGTCACCAGTGCATGTCGTTGACATCACTGGCTATATATCAGCCTTATGACAGTTTTCTGACAGGGTGCTGAAAATAGCCAAAACCATGCCATGTAACCCAGGGATGTGTTTACTTAATTTCATTTGTGAAGTGGAATTAAACTGCAGTAAAGCTGGTGTCACTGACACATCACAGCCCATCAGACCAGGAATCAAAGTACCAGATATAGTAGTAGGGATAAATAAGTCAAGTCCTCCCAAGGACCACAGACAATCACGTCCAGTTCAGAAACAAACACACAGGCAGGCTAGCTCAAGGACTCGTTCCCACTCACCAGGCAACAGGGCGGTACAAAAGTTTGACAGGAGTCCCAGTAGACATCGATCAACACAAAGACACACAAATGGAAGATCACCTCGTAGGTTCAGCTCAAGTAACACACTCTGTTACTATTGCGCAAAACCTAGGCACACAAAATCTGAATGTTATATCAGAACAAAGGAGGATAGGCAAAATGCAAAAGGGTTCGAAGCATATTGCAGACATCATAGGTGTATAGGTCACTGGACCTCAGAATATAAAACAGTAGAAAGATTGCTATCCGTCTATAGGTCGGGGGAAGGTCGTACCAGCACAAAAGACGACGAGCCATAAAACACCCAAAGAAACAAATAGTCAACATAGGAAGTCTCTTTGGAAACGAAAACATTTTGGTCTTTGCTGTATGTGAAGAGGAAGAGATTTCATTATTTTTGGATTCAGGCTCGCCAGTAAACTTAATAACACAAAATGAGTTAGAAAGAATTTTTAGAAAGAGAGGAAAAGTGACATTTCTGGAAAACTCAGACTTACATTTATACACAGTGGATGGTAAAGAAATACCAGTTATTGGTATGATTGAGTTAAACATGAAGTTCACATAGACGACAATATCATTCACTGCCACCTTTTATGTATTAGAAAAATTATCGATCAGAGGAAGTGGTTTAGTTGGATTAAACACGATGAGGAAAGAAAATATAATATTAATAACACATTTTAATGGAATTCATTATGACAGTGAGTTCACTGAGGAAATTTCATCTCCTGGTTATACAACCAGCAGTTATAGGAAAACTAGGGTCACAAGAACGATTTCACACAAAACCAAAATAGATGAGTCCGACGTACAACGACTCAAAGAAAATGGACGCGAGGACTCGCTCACACAACCACAAACCAATCATGACTCGCTCACACAACCACAACCCAATCGTGACTCGCTCACACAACCACAAACCAATCGTGACTCGCTTATTTACCCAGCAAGCATTAATTATGATGTAATTCTACCACCAAAATCATTCACGAAAATCACGATCAAAAGTCAACTTAGAAATTGTAATGTCATTCATTGCATTAGAAGAGAGGGTTAGAATAAATTGCCTTTTAACTGAGAGTGCTCTGTGCTGGATGAATGAAAATGGTGAAACTAATGTCATTTTAGCTAACACCATGAATGGAGATGTGAGGATCGAGAAAGGAACCTGTTTTTGTAGGTCAGAGATATGCCCAGCCCCTATATGGGAAGTGACAGTAGGGGGAACGTCCAGTAGGGTAAACTCGACAGAGAGTGCTTAAAGGAGCATTTGGTTTCCTCAGATAATTCTGATGTGACAAACGATTTACTAGACGTCCTGGAAAAACATCGACAAGCCGTTGCATTACCTGGTGAAAACTTAGGTTGTACAAATCTAATCCAACACCATATTAATGTAAAACGAGAGACAAAACCGATTTACTACCGGCATACAGAATTGCTCACTCGCAACGTGCACTAGCAAGGCAATATGTCGATGAAATGTTAAGTTTGGACATCACTGAACCTTCAGTATCCCCATGGAACGCACCACTCTTCTTTGTACCTAATCAAAACGGTGAGATGAAGGTAGTTGTTGATTATCGCAAACTTAATCAGGTAACAATTCCCGACCGTTTTCCCATGCAATTGTTAAGTGACGTCCTGCACAACATTGGACCAGAAAATATGGTCTTTTCTACAATCGATTTATTAAATGGCTATTATCAGATAGGATTAGATGCAGAATCCCTCAAGTACACTGCTTTCTTTACTGACGGTGGCCACTATCAATATAAGAGAATGCCGATGGGATTGATGACGGCTCCTGGCACATTGCAGCCATTGATGAATAGCGTATTGGCTGGAATATTAGGCGACAGTATATTTGTCTACCTGGACGACATCATAATTGCAACACCCACGCTAGCAGAACATCTACAGAAGTTAGATCAGCTACTACACAAGTTAGCCAGTGCAGGTTTAAAAATTAAGCTGTCTAAATGTAAGTTTTGCTTTAAGGAAATTTTTTTTTAGGCCACAGACTAGATGCAAAGGGGATCCACACCTCTCAGGACAAAATAAAAGCAGTAAGAAATTTCCCAGAACCCACAAATGTGGATGAAGTAAGACAATTTTTAGGGCTCGCCGGATATTATAGGGCGTTTATACGACACTTCTCTCACATAGCCCAACCCTTATTTCTCCTGCTGAAAAAACACGCGGTATTTCAGTGGGGAGAGGAACAAAAAAATGCATTTAATGAATTAAAAGATAAACTTAAGTGCACTTTACTTGGCTTATCCTAACTTCACAAAGCCGATCATAATTTGCAAAGATGCTTCTCTCAAAGGTTTAGGTGCTGTATTGATGCAAGAGGATAAACAAGGTAAATACAAACCCATTGCTTTTGCCAGTAGACAAATAAAAGGAGCAGAGAAAAATTACTGTGTAACAGACTTAGAAGCCACAGCAGTAATATTTGCTCTACAGAAATTCTGTGACCTCGTGTACGGATATGAAATTCACCTATACACAGACCACAAGCCTCTTGTGGGCATGTTCCAAGAAAAACTCCTCTCTGGGAGGAGAGCACGATGGAAATGTAAAATCCAGAATTACAATGTAAATATTTACTACATAAAAGGTAAAGTGAACGTAGCAGCAGATGCCTTATCACGAAACCCATTAGCCAACGTCGCTACAATAAATCCACGAGAATCACTCCCCAACAAGGATGAAACGATCTCCACAATTCGAGAAATCTCGCAAGCACAACGACAGGACCCAGTATGGTTGAAAGTAATATATCACCTCGAGTCAGGCGATGATGTGCCATTACCCAAGTTACAGGTACCACTTGAACAATTCACAGTGGTAAACAATACCTTATATAGGATAAATCTAGGACAACCAAACCATAGAAAAAATATTAGGCAGTTAGTTACTCCTAGTACAATAATACCACACATTTTAAGGACAGTACACGATAGTCCACATGCAGGGCATCCTGGCAAGGACAGGACGTCAGGCAGGCCCGGATGTCATATTACACAAAGACATACATACTCACATAGACAAATGTGAGTCATGTGCGAAACATAAAGGTTACACGATATCACCTGCACCGTTAGGTAAATACCCAGTCCCTAACCAACCATGGGACTTTGTCGAGGTTGATTTACTTAAATTACTCTTAACTACCAGTCACAATCAATATCTATTTGTTGCAACTGATCACTTCTCACGATATGTGATCTTGGTTCCAGTTAAGGATAAAAAAGCAGAAACAGTCGCACGGGTATTCATTGACAGTGTGATCTGTAGGTTCATCACACCAAAGGTGCTAATAAGCGACAATGGTGGTGAATTTAACTCTGAAATTTTGCAAGAAATATGTAAACAATAATACAGTATGAAGAAGGTTAATATCTTGGCCTACCATCCAGCTTCCAATGGATTGGTGGAAAGGCAGAATAAGAAAATACAGTATTAGATGTACTACGGCACATCCTCAGTGACAATTATACAAACCGGGATGATTGGATCCCAAGAGTTGAAGCGTCACTCAATTGTGCAATTAATCAATTAATCAATCCATAGGAGATACACCTCATTTCATCATTTACGGGTCTGACAAACGTCTCTCTTACGAAACGTTAGAAGGCGATCAAATTCTCGTATATAATTATGACGATTATCCTAAACTTCGCTTACGTGATTTTCAAGAAATACACACAAGGGTAAAGAAACAGTTATTGATGTCTAAGGAAGAAATGACAGAATCATTCAATAAGAAGGCAAAAGAATCAATCATCAGCATAGGTGATATTGTCTATGGCCTCATTCACACTAGAGACAACAAACTGTCACCAAAATTTGAAGGCCCGTATAGAGTAATTAAGAGAAGAGCTAATAAGGCAGTGATTAAGTCACTATCGAGTGACGAAGAAAAAAAAATACATATTGATCACTTGAAAAAGGTTTAAAAAAAACTTAGCTCGCAACTATAAAGCACCGGACTCGACCGAAAATCCTAGTACACACTGTGAAAATAAGCCTGAAGCAATAAACACATATCGGAATAAATTGCGGTCGCATACCAAACAGACAAACATAGGTGCAATCAATACAGCTCTCACCGTAACAAGGCATTTACGTGACTTAGGAATCGATTTAGACTCCTTTTATAGGTAAGAACGGATATCTAATACAGTTGTTCTTTCGGTAGGTAAAGATGAGGCGAATAATTCCATGGATCATGTTCCTGTTGATATCAAGAGGATCACCTCA
>JAGKTI010027220.1:0-13328 GCA_018397915.1 Birgus latro | reverse complement strand
TGTTATTTGAGTCAAAACATGCCCTCGTGGTGCATCACACACAGAGACAATCCTCCTCCTGTGGCTGCCCAAACATTACTGAGCCTGCTCCTGTGGTGCCAAACCTATCAAGCAGGGTTGCCAGCTCCCGCTGAAAAAGCATCAGCTCATTTCGCATCAAAGGGGAGGGTAGTATTGACCCTATTTCACTTAACGCGAAAAAGAATGATGTTGGCAAAAAAACGTCAATACTTTCCGCGCCTACTGTATATATACAGTACATATACATATATATATTTTTTTAGGGGGAGTATCCTGCCCTTAAAGTGTTATCTTCTGAAAGCCAGAACTTCTCTCTGCTGTACAAAACTATTAAGTGCTTGTCTGAATACTGCAACAAGGTACACAGGGTATTAAAAAAAAAAAAAAAAAAAGTATCGGTGTACAAGGGGTCTGTTGCATACTGCATACATTCAGCTAGTAATATATGGCATGTACCTAAAAGCAGGGCAACTGTGTAGTACGTTGGCCACTAACATTTTGGTGTCCTTTGTTCTAAGAAGTCAAAATGTTTCAAACATATTGTGTGCCAATATTTTTTTTTTTTTTACCTTGTGTGGATCAGCAGTGATGAATTATTTCTGGAAGAGACAAAATAACTACAAAAATCACTAACTCATTACCAGTAGTTAAGAAAATTAAACATGCATTTATGTTCCTACAAAAGGATAACAGTAATGCCAAGATACTGCCTTTCCAACTTGGTACAGGACTTTAGTTTCCTCAGTCCGTCAGATTTAGATTATTCTTCAACATACAATACACCTGTAAACTGTACCTTATTATTGCTGGCTAACATAAGCCTCATCTTGTCCACTGGCGTCTGCATCATCACATTATCATCTGCGAGGTTCATGTCTCGTATCATCTGCTGAAACTTTTCACGCACCTGACAAACAAAATATTAGAAGAGGGTGTTATTGATTCTATTCCAGTTTGTCAAGGGAAATGGCTCTCTCATGACACATGGACAGCTATAGTCTATTTCACGGGAGAAAAGAAATTGTAGTTCGACAACCCTCTTCCAAACTGTCCGATTTTGTGCATTCTTGTTGTTAGTAGCTAAATAATATACAGTGATGTCTGAACTGTCTAAAATATCAAACTTACAGTAAGCATGGGTGAAGCATATAAACATCATTACTATACTTACAATTTGCGAGGCTGCAGGGAGTATAGGCCTAAATAGATGTGGTCATGTGCAAGCATCGTCGAGTCAGTCAGGTTGACTTGCATTTTCCGCTGCAATCTGTCATGTGAGCAACTCCGTAGCACCAACATAATTATCATCATCTATGTCATCGTTTCATTCTCAGTAATTGTTAAAAAATACTATAAAAGGTTATGTCTACCTTCTCTTAATGTATTATGCAATAACATGATACTGGGAGATGTCTGTGTCATTACTGTATTTAATAAGTCAGATGTTCGGCACTACTTTATTACGCGTATGACAATTGTCAGGCGCCCCATGAAATTTAAACGTGTATGCTTAGCTTTTGTTTATTTCATCAGCTGACTGCTAACACTTGTGTTACATATATGTTTGTGTTTCAAAAAGCTAAATATTCTTTATTCTATTGTTTTTCAATGAAGGCTGCTGTCTTTAACATCACTGTACATTATTTAGCTACTCAACAAGAAAGCATGAAATCGGACAGTTTGGAAGAGGGTTGCCGAACGGCAATTTCTTTTCTCCCGTGAAATAAGCTATATCATCAAGTGGAAAGATCTACCCACATTAGCAATGGCTTTAAAAGCAAACATAATTAACTACTGGATGTTTTTACTTGGTCATCAGAGAGGTTGTCAAGGTGGTATTGGTCCTCCTCCATCTCATTGAGGTCCACATCAGAGTTTGGGCGGGGAATATTTGCACGTTCCTTTGGCCCCGCCTTCTTCTTGGATGTGCCCGTAAGCATTTTGTCCATCTTGTTGAGCTGTTCACATTGGGCCAAAGGAACATTAGTCGTATCAACAATGAAATCTATCTATCTATCTATTGCCAGACACCATAATCCCGTAAGGGGTGGCCATTTGACTTTGAGTTATTTTTTTTTACGGGGAGGGGCACTAACCCTCCACCAACCCACTTGTTGACATGTAGGGAGCACGTATGGTTTGGTTATATGGTTACCACCCAGCGTTGTAAATGGTTTCTTGGCTTACAGGAAACCATTTGGCTTGTCACTCAATGTAATGCCACCTGCAAAGGAAAGAAAAGCAGTAAGAAGTGACAGGAAATATAGGAGAAATAGGAAGAAAGGAGGGCAGGCACAGAAAAAGAATGACAAAGGCTAAGGAAGAAGTAGGCAGTACTACATCAAGTGAGACAATGAAATCAAGTCTTCAAAATAAAAAAAATAAAAATGAATAAAAAATAAAAAAACGACAAGGCTCCGACAGCATAGCTCTCATACCTATGCACTGCACAATGATATAAAATCTGATAGTAATGATTAAGAGAATCAAATTAACTACTACTGCATCATTATCATCACCATCACCATCATCATCCTCATCATAACTTCAGCATCACCTCAGTATCTTGCTTTCTCGTGGGAACTCCACCACAGAGGATGGCCATGAAAGGACTAGTAGGCCTATGAAGTATGACATTACAAAAGATACTGCACAGCACATGGAACACATTTTGTCTTGGAATATGACTTTTATGCTGAAAGAACAAAACTGTATGAAAGACTGAATTACTCACTGCTGTTCAAGTGAAAGAAAAAGAAAGTCATCATCATCATCATCATCATCCAGACCTCCTTTCCCACCCTAGGGCAGGGTGAGGTACTATAGCAAAATCTATGATATACTGTAAAGCACAAATTTTCCAGCAATCCTTCTTCTAGATTCTGTCCATCACCATTTATAACAGACGAAAAGAAGATTAGGATTATGATAATAATGATGATGGTGATGATGAGGATGAATCACCAATTACTTAATACAAAACTTCCAAAACTCCATTCCAGTGCCATATTTATTTATTTAAAGTTATTCATCTCAGCAATTTACTATTTACATAACCATACTGTACAACAAGCTACCACCTTTATCACTTTACTTCACTGAGTTCACTTGCACTCTGCTCATCCTGACCATACAGCAGCCAGGCCCTAACAAACATTAGCAAAATATTGAACGATCATCACTAAACTTCAAACAGGAACCAAATAAAAACCCAGCACACCCTTCTTCATACAGATCCACAACCCTACTCTGCACACCACCCAAGATAAATGAATGCCTGATTTTTAACAGTCATCCCACAAATTCCCCTTGATCCTTCACAACACAGCTTTAGAACACTACACTCCACTAACCTTACACAATATGCATCTGATGGCATTAACCCTGTGAGGCCAAACAACATACGGTACACTTCTTACAACAACTGACACTAGTAAAGCCTTTGATACTCTCCCTCAGGACAAACCAATCATCACAAACTACAACAAACATGTGGAGAACAAAACCAAACCCTGGCTTGCCATCTGTCTATGAGGCAGGCAAGTCATCATGAACAAGAAACTTACCTAACAGAGTTCCTAGCACTCCACTCTTTCATTTACACTCTTCAACTTATGCAGTAGCTACATGCATGATATTCCCACATTGCAACCACCCACAAACACTTCCTCTTAAGCAAATGATATCTCCTGTCAGAGAAGACTGTACTGTATCTTGATACGAGAGGCATACAGTTCTATATGGTAGGCTATGCTTAACACACAACACCCCTGTCATTATATGAGAGTCACACAATACAACTAGACACATGAAATCATCATCACACAAACATCACCAAACCCACTTCAACAACATCCCACCTCCACACATTTCTACATTAACAATGAAGAAACACCATCATACCCATTCCACACGCAGAGCAACACAACATCTCGATCAAACACTACACTGTACTTTATGGCCCCCTTCCTGATGTCCACCCATTTAGACATCCTTAAATAACGTTGAACATATTCACCTTGCCAGGCTTAGATCAGGACATCACTTAGTCCTCTAAAGTTATCAGCTTAGATTTGGGGTGGGTGGAATCACAGATGACATGTGCTCCACTTGCAGAACTGGCCTACACAACCTAACATGCATAATGATGCACTGCACAGCACATGCTACACTATGATGCATGAATAACATCAGCGGTGTACGGAAACTATGGGACAACCCCATGAGGGTGGTTACTTATCTGCAGTCAATACGTCTGTTTGGTCAGGCAAACCAACGTTAAGCAACAACAGCTCTCCCTGATACCCATAAAATTATTTCACAATACAGTAATCCATACATTGATACTATGCATACATAAAATCTCTGTTAGCAAGTATATAAGCTAGGATAAGCTAGGATCCCATGGTCTCATTAAAAAAAAAAAAAAAAAAAAAAGATGAATGAATGAGGGTGATGAGTTGGATGAAGGGCAGCCTGATGGCAGACAACAGACTGACATGGAGGTGATATGTTTCTAGTCACCTCCTCTGGGATGATTAAGGCCTCTGGCTACAGACAGACTGTAGAAAATGCCATGCTATTTTGGAAAATAGCCTACCACTCACAATTAAAGAGAGCTTCCTCTACAGTACAGTACAGTATATGGAAACAGTTAAGGAACAACAGCCGCTGCACACATATTAACTATACAATATAGGGACAGTATGGTATATAGCTACAGTACTCAAATCACTATCTATCTATCTATCTATTGCCAGACGCCTCAATCCCAAACGGGGTGGCCACAAACAAATCGCCTCCATGTCACTCTGTCCCCTGCCATTTCACTACCATGCTCCCAACTCACACCCCCCTCTCTCATATACCTCTCCACTCCATCCCTCCATCTCATCCTCGGCCTCCTCCTCCCTCTCGCCCCTTCCACCTCACTCACATACACTCTCCTCGTCAATCTTTCACGCTCCATCCTCTCCACGTGCCCAAACCATCTTAACGTGTTTCTCCTAACGCTTCCCATCACGTCCTCAACCACACCAAAACGCTCTTTCACTTCCTCATTTGTTAGTCTGTCTCTCCATGTGACTCCACATGCTCCTCTCAAAAACTCGTTTCCACTGCTCTCACTCTTGACTTCTGTCCTTCCAACAGGGTCTAAGCTTCACTTCCATATGTCAGAGTTGGTATCACAATACTGTCATGAAACAACTTTTTCACTTCCATGCTCACCTCCCTGTTTCTTATCACTGCTTTCAACGAACCAGCAACCTTCCTTCCCTGCTGTACCCTTTCGAGCACTTCACCCTCCAGACTCAAGTCACAAAACTGTAATTTTATCAAAATGTAAATGAAACTGTAATTCATACTTACAAAGCTTTTCGATTTATCGTTGCGAGACATGTTGGCAGCAGAAAAGGCATGAAAACTAGACTAATATAAAAAAGAAGTCCGTTTCAGTCCGTAACCTCATGAAACTTGTACTTCTGTCGTAGGCCCTGAAATTTAAAAAAAAAAAAAGTATCACAGCCAGCTACATATTATATTATACTGGTACTGTATATGGGCATATGGAGCAGATGGAGAATGACAAATGGATGCAGAAAGTGAGAAGTGTGAATATCAGGGATATGGCTGTGAGAGGCAGACCGAAAAAGGCCAGGAATAAGGTCACAGAGTGTGACCTCAGGAATAAGGAACTGAATAGGAAGGCTGCTAGAGACCGAGTACCATGGAGAAATGCCACTAGGTGACCATGGCCAATGCATGAAAGCATGCTGGAGCCTTTATAAATGATATGAATGATACGAGCACCATAGTCTACAGTAACTCTCTTATTACAGGAATTTTTGACCAAATGGAACAAACGAAAGTAGGCTGGGCTGGCCCAATGGGTATGAATATAGTGGTACCTGGAGATTTTTAGATGTAGCCTAATATGGTACAATACTCTTTACACATTAACTTGGCCCAATTTTTGTCCTTTTGCAGCTTATTTCTTATACAGTAGAACCTCAATTATCCAGGAGCCACTAGGAATTCAAAATGCTGGAAAATCAATTTTTCTGAATGATTGAATAACACCCATTTCCTGTAGTCTTACACCAGTGATGCTCAAACAATGGGTCGCGACCCAAAGTTGGGTCGTGAGAGGAATTTTGATAGGCCTAATGCTTTCAGTGTATTTTATTTACTTAACTGAAATTGTAAATATCCTTACTACACTACTAGCATATTCATAATAACTACGATAGGCTATTTACCGGTTACTCTCTCTCTCTCTCTACCCAGTGGGTTGCGAAGTCTTGAAATATTCCAAATAGGGTCACCTGCTAAAAAGTTTGAGAACTGCTGTTTTACAGTGAACACTACAGAAGTAGCGTGACTTGCATATACAGTAATAATACCACATACTGTAGCAGTAGGTGGCGGCGACCATCAACCACTCACTTGATGTAGTGTTGCTTACTTCTTCCTTACACTTTATCATTCTTTTTCTGTTCCTGCCCTCCTCTCTTCCTATTTCTCCCATATTTCCTGTCACTTCTTATTGCTTTTCTTTCCTTTAAAGGTGGCTTTACATTGAGTGACAAGCCAAATGGTTTCCAGTAAGCCAGGAAACCATTTACAACGCTGGGTGTTAACCACATAACCAAACCATACATGCTCCCTACATGTCAGCAAGTGGGTTGGTGGAGGGTTACCACCCTTCCCTGTAAAATAATAAACTCACAAGTCAAATGGCCACCCCTTACGGGATTATCGCATCTGGCAATAGATAGATAGACTGTGCATAACGATTAATGCAATAATACATAAAATTAATGTAACTTGTGTGTTTTTTTTTTTTTTTAATGCATGGAAGAAGGAACCAAAGGCCACGGGCCTGCATACTGTTCCTTCCAAGAAAAAGCAAAAACAGTACAAAAGAGAGCCAAATTCAAGATCCGTACAATTCGAGATGCCTGGAGACACTGCGTTTGAAAGACTGGAGATCATAGGAAGTAGGAAATACAGACAGAGGAAGACAGTTCCAGAGTTGACCAGTTGCATAAATAAAAGACTGGGAGTAACGGTTAACTCTTGCATTAGAGAGCTGGACAGAAAGGGGATGAGAGTTTGTTGCTAGACAGGTACTACGTGCCCGTCGTAGAGGTGGAGGGATGCAAGCAGACAGTTCAGAGGAACAGTGACCATTGAAGTAGCGATAGAAGAGAGATAAAGATGCAACAATGCGGAGAAGAGACAATGGTTGAAGGGAATCAGTAAGAGGAGGAGAGTTAATGAGACGAAAAGCCTTTGACTCCACCCTATTGAGAAGAGCTGCATGTGGGGAGCCTCCCCACACATGAGAGTTGTACTCCATTCACGGGCGAATAAAACCCGTGTACAAGGTCAACAACTGTGCAGGGGTAACGAAAGTACGGAATCGGCTTAGCTCACCCAATCTCTTGGAAGCAGATTTCACAAGAGATGTAATATGTTCTTTCCAAGACAAATCCTGAGAGAATGAAACCCCAAGCATGTTCAAGGATGATGCAGGACATAACTGTTCATTATGAAACATTAGAGGGTAATCCTGAGGAAGATTTTGTCGGGTTGATATGTGTAAGAACTGAGTTTTTGATGCATTGAAAATAACAAGATTATTTTTACCCCAATCAGAGATACGAGCCAAATCAGACATTAGGTGTGCCATAGCCTCATCCCTTTTTTGTTGAAGTAACTGCTGAGATGGACGTTGCGGGAACCGAATGGAAAGGTGAAGGGTGGAATCATCAGCATATGAGTGGATAGGGTTAGATGTACAGCTTAGAAGGTCACTGATGAATAAAAGTAAGAGAGTAGGTGATAGGACAGAACCCTGAGGAACACCACTGTTGATAGGTCTAGGAGAGGAACGATGGCCGTCTACAACAGCAGCTATAGAACGACCAGAAAGGAAGCTAGAGATGAAGGCACAGATAGAAGGATAGAAACCGTAGGAGGGCAGTTTGGAAATTAAAGATTTATGCCAGACTCGATCGAAAGCCTTTGAGATGTCAAGTGCAATGACAAAGCTTTCGCCAAACTTCCGAAAGGAGGATGACCAAGAGTCTGAGAGGTAGGTGAGAAGATCGCCAGTGGAGCGTCCGACGGAACCCATACTGACGATCAGAAAGAAGGTTGTGTCAGGAAAGGTGCTTTAAAATTTTTCTGTTAAGAACTGACTCGAAAACTTTTGATACGAAGGATGTTAAAGCAATTGGACGATAGTTAGAGGGTTGGGAATGGTCACCCTTCTTTGGGACTGGCTGAATGAGAGCAAACTTCCAGCAAGAAGGAAAGGTACAAGATGAGAGACAAAGGCGAAAGAGTTTACCTAGGCAGGGTGTAAGCACAGAAGCACAGTTTTTGAGGACAACAGGAGGGACTCCATCAGGACCGTATGTCTTTTTAGTATTGAGGCCAGTAATGTCAGAGAACACATCAGCTGAAGAAATTTTAATGTCAGACAATAGGAAGTCAGAGGGGGGAAGTGATGGAGGAATAGCACCGGAATCGTCTAAGGTGGAATTGGAGGAGAAAGTCTGAGCAAAGAGATCTGCTTTATCAGTAGAAGAAATTGCTACAGAGCCATCAGAGTAGAAAAGAGGAGGAAGGATGATGAGGTAAAGTTGTTAGAAAGGTTTTTGGCAAGGTGCCAGAAGGAGCGAGAAGAATTCGAGTTGGAGAGTTGGGAACATATAGCACGGATGAAATTGTTTTTAGCAGAGCGAAGAACAGACTTAGAAAGATTCCGGGCAGAAATATATAAAAGGTGTGATTCAGGGGTGGGTTGGCTCCGGTACCTCTTATAGGTCCTCTCCTTGTTGCGGACAGCATTAGAACAAGCGTGATTAAACCAAGGCTTTCTTGCATTAGTCAGAGGATATGAGAAAGGAATGCATGCTTCCATGCCCGAGAGAATAACCTCCGTAACGCGCAAGGCACTCAGATGGCTCCCGGCCATGGAAGCAATAATCATTCCATGGAAAATCAAAGAAGTACTGCCTGAGGGCCTCCCAATCTGCAGCTCCAAAGTGCCACAGGCAGCGTTTCTTTGGAGGGTCCACAGGCCGTACTGGAGCGATTGGACATGTTAAGGTAATAAGATTATGATCAGAGGAGCCCAACGGAGAGAATAGATGAACAGTGTAAGCAGAAGGATTAGTTGTTGGGAAAAGGTCAAGTATGTTGGAACTCTCTCCAAGGCGGTCAGGGATATGGGTAGGGTGCTGTACAAGCTGCTCTAGGTCATTAAGGATAGAAAAGATGTAGGGTGGTTCACCAGGTGGATCAGTGAAAGGAGAGGAGAGCCAAAGGTGATGGTGAACACTGAAACCTCCTAGAATGGAGATTTCAGAGAAAGGAGAAATGGCTAGAATGTGTTCCATCGTAGAAGTAAGATAGTCAAAGAATTTTTGATAGTCAGTAGAATTAGGAGAGAAGTAAACAGCACAGATATATATAGTCAGAGAATGACAGGAAAGCCGAAGCCAGAGAGCAGAGAATTCAGAAGAATCAAGTTCAGGAAAACGAGAGCAAGATAGATCGTTACGTACGTATACGCAACAGCCACCTTAGGCTTTGAAACGAGAATAGAGAAAGTAGAAGGATACAGAAATGGGTTTGCTGTCAGTTGCCTCAGACAGCTGAGTCTCAGTGAGAAAGAGGTGAGGTTTAGAGGAGAAGAGGTGGTGCTCAACAGTGTGAAAGTTAGAGGAAAGGCCGCGAATGTTACAGAAATGAAGAAGGAGTGAGTCAGACGGTGGTTCCAGGCAGCTCTTTGAGTCGTCACCGGGAGAGGGGTGGATGGTGGGGCCATTTATGGTCCCCCCCCGGGGACTCCGAGGCATGATTTTTGTACGCCATTTTGAGAATTTTGAAAAGGAAGTGTAGTGTGTAGCGTGTATGTAGTTTGGTGCTGACAGTTAGAGAAACTTGTATAGGAGACCATGCTGGTCTACTCTCTGTGTAACTGAGACACTGAAAAAGTTCAGCAAAGGAGGATGGTCAGGAACAAGTCCTGAGGGCTGATGAAACGGGAGCTCCAGCTCTCCCTGTCATCAGCTTTCCATCCTCCCTGGGAGTACTGCCCTGCTCAACTGGTGCTACAGTCTCCTCACCCTAAAAACAGAGGAGGGGGTCCCTAGTCCCCTCACCCTGCCCCTTTTAGTCGCCTTTTACGACACGCAGGGAATATGGTGGCGGAATTCTTCCTAACACAACCTGGCCGCAAAGTAGCCAGTATAGCATTAATGTCTAATGTGTACACACCCATGACTCAGCAATGCTCCAGTAGGCTGCAATAATCCACCTCCCAACTCACCCACAAGCCACTCAACCTCTACTGTAATAATTTTACTAAATGTCTAATACAACTGTACAATGTATAATAAACTTATGTGTACTGAACTAGTACTGTAAAAATTAAATATTAACCACTGCTAAAATTATTGTATCCTTCAATATGCTATGTACATGATGTATTTTTTATTTTTTCTTATTTTTTATTTTTTACTGTATTTATGGTACCATGATCACTCATCATCATCACTCATCACCATCACATCATCCACATCAGATTTAGATTCAGAGGGAGGGCTGGGTGGGGGTGGTGACAGAGTTGTGGGTGATGCAGGCTTATCAACGTGAGTGGATAGGCTGCCTGGGGGTCGAAGAGGCCTGATGGGGGAGACTGGTGGAGTAGCTGTTTTTGCTGGAGTACTTGCTGGTGTGGATGCTGATGCATCACTATCTGGGAATTCCACAAATGAACAGGAGGATACAAGTGAAATGTCTGCTGTTTTTGCATGCTTGCCCTTTGTGAAAAAGTCCCTGATGTCTGACTGTTTGATTGCTAAATGATGGTGATTTTGGAAGCCATCATAATGGCTATGAAAATGAAACAGTTCATCAGCTGTGTAGGCTGGATTTCTCTCCATGAATCAGATGACTTTTCGAAATGATTCATCAACATCCTTCCACAAACAACCAGGAGCCATGGCTGATATTCCACTAAATATTAAGGAAAATTGTGATAAAATAAAGATGTGTTGCGGTGTTTACACTGTTAACCCTCACAACAATGGCGGGAACTGCGATGATGCACTCTGGTGGCAAAGGAATGAAAACAATCGGGCAGGATGGTTGCACGGTGAATTTGAAATGCCAGTTAGGTCCTGGATTTTCCCCAGTTGATCAATTTTGGAACTTTAAATTGCCCGGTTTAGCACCAATTTTGGTTTATTGGCTCACAGATAACTGAGGTTCTACTGTAGTTCAGTGGCTGAAAATGACAAGACTACAGCTCTACGTCCTTTCCATTGCACTTTTCATGACTAGCACCACACACACACTAGTGTTAGTCAAGTACTACAACTCAGAATTCAAGAGAGAGAGATGGCAATTTTAGGCCAAGTTGGTGTAAAAGCAGTACTGGTATAGCACTGTTGAAGTTTGGTATCACATCCTGAAATATTATTGATCGAGGCTGCCAAGTCTTAGGCCCCTATGCCATGAAGGCAGTAATAATAGATTAATTGCTTTTTTATAAGAACTGTGTAAGCTCAGAACAGGATCACTTCATTCTGTATATAAAATGAGAGGTGATGAGGTGGTGCTGGGAGGCACATTAAGGAATGAAAATCTCAATGGTGAACCAAATGTAAAATGGTAAAAGAAACCATTCTGTACAAATCCTACTGGGCATTGTTAAAGAAATTAAAATGCAAGCCTGATAAATCACCTAAAGTCAGGAAAAAACAAATGAATAAATGTACTGGTACCATTATTGTTTTTTCTGGTCTACAATCGATGTCATAGGTCATTTCTTTTTTTAATTAACCAATGTCCATTTACCTTCATGAAGACCATTAAATTTCTGCACAGTCACATAAATATGAACCATGCTGGTACTGGTACAGTATTTAACTGCATACCAATATACGGTACTTAGTGTTTATCATTACTCATTGTTCACTTATGGTACCAGTAGCTTCCAGGCAAAATGAATGTATCACAGTCCTTTAGTATGATAACAACTCATTAAATGATCACAGCCAAAGGTTACTTAACATAGATGTGGTTACAGATTAATTACTAATTTCACACAGAAAAAACTAGGTAAGGGAAGCCACTTCAAGCTGCAACTTAGTACTATTAATCTTCCCTATAAGGAAGATTATTATTATCTAGTACCTTCAGTGATGAAACTATTAACAGCAGGTTTCTTCTCAGGCTACATCAGACAAATGCAACTAGTGAACACTGATGGTAAAGATAAATGTTGCCATATCACAACTCCTCCTCCTCCTGGCATCTGGTAACCCTGGTGCCAGCTGGTGCAGTAGTCACACTTCCAATACACCTGTGGTCATATCAACAGGTGTGTGTGTGTGTGTGTGTGTGTGTGTGTGTGTGTGTGTGTGTGTGTGTGTGTGTGTGTGTGTGCTGGGAACACAAGTGTACATAAATCCACATTGTATTGAATTTCTTTTATATGTTCTATCTATCTATCTATACCCCAGTGCAATAATGATAATTCATTATTCAAGAATGTGATAATACTTATCTGTAATCTAATACCTGTAATCCTTAACCCGTGGATTGCATAATTACAATGCTGTACCTTTTTTTATCTCACCCCGTGGTACACAAAAAATGAAAAAAAAAAAAAGTTTTTGTTTATTATACACTTGAAGATAGACATCCATGGCATCATCTGGTGAAAAAAAAAAAAATAACAATAATCTCTCTCACTCCATCTTTGCGTAGGGCCATGCGTAAGTTTGCATGGGGGAGTAGTGAAAAAATGATTTTTTTTTTTTAAGTTTTTGTTTTATTATAAACTTGAAGATAAACATCCAGGGCACCATCTGGTGGGGGGGGGGAAGTCTCTCTTTCCATCTTTGTGTAGCGCCGTGTGTAAGTTTGAATAGGGGCAAAGTAGTTAGTGGTGATGCACGGCCAGCACAGCCTGAGCTGTGGCTAGCAATGTGCAATGTGACGCTTTCCAGTCGAAGCTGTGGCTTGCAATCCATGGGTTAAATACAGATAAACAAAAAACTGTGGCATAACTACCAAGGTTTTTTTTTTTTTTTTTTTGGTAAACCAACCCACTGTGTTTTTTTGCTTTTGGGGAGACTTTATTGGGTTTATTGGGCTTTTTTGGGTTTGGTTGTTATTCCTCATATTCATATATAAATTAGTTAAAACACACAATTACAAGGCAATTTAGAAGTAAATAAGAGGTTTGGAGTGTTATCTGGAGAACAGATACTAGTCTA
>JAGKTI010027219.1:0-12166 GCA_018397915.1 Birgus latro | reverse complement strand
GGCTAAAGAGTACCTTCTTTTGTGTGTGTGTGGATTGACTGCTGGGTGGATGAAATTGTAATTTAGTGTAACCCTTGCATTGACACTATTGATACTCCACCTTGACTCATCTCCACAGGCACAGTCGTTGGGTGAAGAAGATGTCAAGGACCATTGATCGTCTGCTGCACCCTGGCACTTCATCTCTTCTGCCCTCGTCGCCTTTATTATTGCCTTAATATGTATTATTATTATTGCTTACACGTAGGTACAGTTACACTACAACTGTCACACCTACACCATGTATCACATACACCACGCTACATAACAATTAGTTGTTAATGTAAATGTAGCGAATTTTCGCTCAGTTGACCTGAGTGCAGGATTTTTCACTGTCGTCTCGGAGTTTTTCCCTCAAGCTTGCTTTCCTTAACGTAAATACAAGGTTTTTACGCTCACAGGCAACACTGTTTTGCCTCCTGTAACAGGATAGTACACACACCACAGTGTGAATCTTGTGTGACTGAGTTAGGATGTATATACATAGTGTCAAATTTTACTCTAGGGTAAAATTTGAAAAATTTCACGGGTGTAATGTCATGAATTTTCTACAGTGTAAAATCATGTTAGTTAAATCGTGACATCCAGTGATTTTGTGAGGAGCAAATTAATATGTACGATAATTTTATGTTGTCGGGCCTTGTTCCGGGCCCATCGCGCATGCGCGCGAGCTCCCACCCTCGCGGCATCGCGTATTCAAATCAGTCTGTTCTTGGTCACGGAACGATTGGGTCGTACGCCTCTAGAGGCTCGAGTGAATTCTTTATTTCAGATCTCGGCTTGAATCGGCGTGTCTTCCCGAGCTCCCACCCTGTTGTTGATCGACTACAGTACAGTCTCATCCATACCGATCAGTATTTTCTGGTTTTTTGCTAGGCTAAGCTTTTTTAAATATTTAGCCGTTATCTGAGTGTCTGAGTGAGTGAGTGCATTTCTTTCATTTGATTTGAATTTCATGTAACATAAATACATTTGTTTGTAATTAATAAATTCACAGTTCTTTTCTTTAGCTTTGTTAAAGTATATTAACTGTGTTTGATTTTCCACTTATTTAGTACAGTTTGCTACTCTACGTTAGCACAACTTTTTAAATTAAATCACGGCCGGTACTTAGGCCAGCTTTGGCATCACTCCTTAAATCCGTTGTGCTAGCTAGGAGTTTGGCTCAGCCAAGAGCCTGTTATTATTATTATTATCATTTTTTTAATTGTTGGGGGGGGGAGAAGAAACTTTCTCGTAGGCCAACGGTACAATATTGCAGCCCAATAGAGCGTCTAGTCTCTGCTGCGTGCCGTTGAGGAAGTCTGTAATTCTCGACCCTAGAGAATTGACATAGCACACTTAGCTATACATTGTATACCAATTATACAATATTTCATTATTTCTTGGGAATACTTAAATTTCCCCTGACATCTGGCGACACGCCAGAGAAAACTCTCATTTTCCCCTGACAGATGCCCCCACCATCTGCCCCTCTCCCGGTGATGACTCATGCCTGGAAGCACTGTCTGACTCACTTCTTCTTCATTTCTGCAACACTCGCGGCCTTTCCTCAAACTTTCTTTCCGTGGAACACCACCTCTCCTCCTCTAAACCTCACCTTCTCTTCTTAACGGAGACTCAGCTGTCCGAGGCAACTGACAGCAAACCCTTTTCTGTATCCTCCTACTTTCTCTATACTCATTTCAAAGCCAAAGGTGGCTATTGTGTATATGTGCACAACAACCTATCTTGCTCTCGTGTTCCTGAACTTGATTCTTCTGAATTCTCTACTCTCTGGCTTCAGCTCTCCCATCATTCTCTAACTAAATATATCTGTGCTCTTTACTTATCGCCTGATTCTACTGACTATCAAAAATTCTTCGACTATCTTACTTCTATGATGGAACACATTCTATCCATTTCTCCTCAATTCTTGGAGATTTCAATGTTCACCACCACCTTTGGCTCTCCTCTCCTTTCACTGATTCACCTGGTGAACAAGCCTATACCTTTTCTATCGTTAATGACCTAAAGCAGCTTGTACAGCACCCTACCCATATCCCTGATCACCTTGGAGAGAGCTCCAACATACCTGACCTTTTCCTTACAACTAATCCTTCTGCTTACACTGTTAATCTTTTCTCTCCATTGGGCTCCTCCAGTCATAACCTTATTATCTTAACCTGTCCTACTGCTTCAGTGCAGCCTGGAGATCCTCCAAAGAAACGTCGTCTGTGGCAATTTGGAGCTGCGGATTGGGAGGCCCTTAGGCAGTACTTTTGATTTTCCCTGGAACGATTATTGATTCCATGGCCGGGAGCCATCTGCGTATGCCTTACGCATTACGAAGGTTATTCTCTCGGGCATGGAAGCATACATTCCTTTCTCATATCCTTTGTCTAATGCAAAAAAGCCTTGGTTTAATCACACTTGTTCTAATGCTGTCCGCAACAAGGAGAGGGCCTACAAAAGGTATCGGAGCCAACCCACCCCTGAATCACATTTTTCTTATGTTTCTGCCCAGAATCCTGCTAAGTCTATTCTTCGTTCTGCTAAAAATAATTTCATCTGCACTAAATGTTCCCAACTCTCCAACTCAAATTCTTCATGCTCCTTCTGGCACTTTACAAAAAGCCTTTCTAACAACATTACCTCATCATCCTTCCCTCCTCTTTTCTACTCTGATGGCTCTGTAGCTATTTCTTCTACTCATAAAGCCGATCTCTTTGCTCAGACTTTCTCCTCCAATTCCACCTTAGACGATTCCGGTGCTGTTCCTCCATCACTTCCCCCCTCTGACTTCCTCATGGCTGACATTAAAATTTCTTCAGCTGATGTATTTTCAGCCATCACTGGCCTCAATACTAACAAGGCATATGGTCCTGAGGGGGTCCCTCCTGTTGTCCTCAAGAACTGTGCTTCTGTGCTTACACCCTGCCTGGGTAAACTCTTTTGTCTTTGTCTATCAACTTGTACCTTTCCTTCTTGCTGGAAGTTTGCTCTCATTCAGCCAGTCCCAAAGAAGGGTGACCATTCCCAACCCTCTAACTATCGTCCAATTGCTTTAACATCCTGTGTCTCGAAAGTGTTTGAGTCTATTCTGAACAGGAAAATTTTAAAGCATCTTTCCTATCACAACCTTCTTTCTGATCGTCAGTATGGGTTCCATCAGGGACGCTCCACTGGTGATCTTCTCACCTACCTTTCAGACTCCTGGTCGTCCTCCTTCCGGGACTTTGGCGAAAGCTTTGCCATTGCGCTTGACATCTCAAAGTCTGGCATAAATCTTTAATTTCTAAACTGCCCCCTTACGGTTTCTATCCTTCTATCTGTGCCTTCATCTCCAGCTTCCTTTCTGGTCGTTCTAGCCGCTGTTGTAGACGGCCACCGTTCTTCTCCTAGATCTATCAACAGTGGTGTTCCTCAGGGCTCTGTCCTATCACCAACTCTCTTCCTTTTATTCATCAATGACCTTCTAAGCTGTACATCTAACCCTATCTACTCATACGCTGATGATTCCACCCTTCACCTTTCCATTCGGTTCCCACAACGCCCATCTCAGCAGTTACTTCAACAAGCAAAGGGATGAGGCTATGGCACACCTAATGTCTGACTTGGCTTGTATCTCTGACTGGGGTAAAAATAATCTTGTTTTTAATGCATCAAAGACTCAGTTCTTGCACCTATCAATCAGACAAAACCTTCCACAGGAGTACTCACTGATGTTTAATAATGTCCAGCTCGTTCCTACATCATCTTTGAACATGCTTGGGGTTTCATTCAGCCGGGATTTATCTTGGAAAGAACATATTACATCTCTTGTGAAATCTGCTTCCAAGAGATTAGGTGTGCTAAGCCGACTCCAAACCTTCTTTACCACTACACAGATGTTGACTTTATACACAGGTTTTATTCGCCCATTTGGAGTACAACTCTCATGTGTGGGGAGGATCCCCACATACAGCCGTTCTCAATAGGGTGGAGTCAAAGGCTTTTCATCTCATTAACTCTCCTCCTCTTACTAGCTCCCTTCAAACTCTGTCTCTTTGCCGCACTTTTGCATCTTTATCTCTCTTCTATCGCTACTTCAATGGCCACTGTTCCTCTGAACTGTCTACCTGCATCCCTCCACCTCTACAACGGGCACGTAGTACCCGTCTAGGAACAACCTCTCATCCCTTTTCTGTCCAACTCTTTAATGCAAGAGTTAACCGTTACTCCCAGTCTTTCATTTATGCAGCTGGTCAACTCTGGAACTGTTTTCCTCTGTCTGTATTTCCTACTTCCTATAATCTCCAGTCTTTCAAATGCAGTGTGTCCGGGCATCTCGAAATGAACGGATCTTGAATTTGGCTCTCTTTTGTGTTGTTTTTGTTTATTCTTGGAAGGAACGGTTTGTGGGCCCAAGGCCTTTGGTTCCTTCTTCCTTGTATTTAAAAAAAAATATCATATAGGCAATCAATGTTCACTTCTCTGCTTCATTAAAAAAAAAAAATCATATAGGCAATGTTCACTTCTCTGCTTCCGACTTGCTATGTCAACTAACTGCTTCGGTAAACGATTGGGTATTGAGTGAATGATAAATTCCAGGAATGAGTTTTTTTTTTTTTTTTTGTCCGACTCTGGGCATAGGCTTCACAGCCTGCTATCAAGGCCCAGTCGTCCTCCTACAATCTACATGTCACCACTTCGGCGCTTAACACCCACCGTCCATATTGAATACATGCTAGGGCTGTCTCATACAGGAGTGGTGTATTGGTATTAGCGGGGTCATTTTCACGACATGTCGGCGGGTCTTCTGGTAGATCAGTAAAGCCTGATTTAATGAAATTCAAATCCTTAAACTGTTCCCTGCACAAGCGAGGATTCGAACCTGGGTCCCACGGGACCGCAAGCCAACTCTCTACCGATCGAGCTACCGCCTCCCCAAAGTGACTACCCTTGCTGATTTCACCCCTTAAACATAGAAAAAAACGTTCATGAAAAATTACGAGCACAATATCCGATATTTAATTGTTAGAATTCATGAAAGAAAACATAGTGTTACAACAAGAACTTTTATTCGATTTCATGTTAACTGAAGCCCTCGGTACATTTTCTTGGAAAGCAGGGATTCCAAGGTGTTTCTTTGGTGTTAAAGTTTCTATTCTTCTATCTGTGCCTTCATCTCTAGCTTCCTTTCTTGTCGTTCTATAGCTGCTGAAGTAGATGGCCACTGTTCTTCTCCTAGAGCTATTAATAATGGTGTTTCTCAGGGCTCTGTCCTATCACCAACTCTCTTCCTTCCATTCATCTATGACCTTAGCTGTAAATCCAACCCTATCTACTCATATGCTGATGACTTCACCCTTCACCTTTCCATTTGCTTCCCACAGCGTCCACCTCAGCAGTTACTTCAACAAACATGGGATGAGGCTATGGCACACCTACTGTCTGACTTGGCTCATATCTCTGACCGGGGTAAATATAGCCTTCTTGTTTTTAATGCATCAAAAACTCAGTTCTTTCATCTATCAATGACAAAATTTTTCACGGGAGTACCCTCTAATTTTTAACAATATCCAGCTCAATCCTGCATCATCTTTAAACCTACTTAGGGTTTCATTCTCTTGAGCTTGATCTTGGAAAGAATATATTGCCTCCCTTGTAAAAGCTACTTCCAAGAGACTGGGTGTGCTGACCTGACTCCGTACTTTCTTTATCCCTGTGCAGTTGTTGACTTTATATAGGGGTTTTATTTGCCCCTGTGTAGAGTACAACTCTCATGTGTGGGGAGGCTCCCCACACACATCTCTTTTCAATACGGTGGAGTCAAAGGCTTTTCATCTCATTAACTCTCCTTTTCTTACTGGCTCTCTTCAACCTCTGTCTCTTTGCTGCACTGTTGCACCTGTACCTCTTTTCTATCACTACATCAATGGTCACTGCTCCTCTGAACTGTCTGGTTGCATTCCTCCACCACTACGGAGGGCACATAGCACCCGTCTAGCAACAGACTTTCATCCCTTTTGGATCTCTGATGGAAGAGTTAACCACTACTCCCGGTCCTTCATGTATGCAACTGGTCAAGTGTGGAACTGTCTCCCTCTGTCGGTTTTTCCTACTGCCTACAACCTCCAGTCTTTCAAACGCAGTGTGTCCAGGTATTTTAAAATGAATAGATCTTGAATTGGGCTCTCTGTTATAATGTTTTTGTTTTTCTTGGAGGAAACAATCTGCAAGCCCCTGGCCATTGGTTCCTTCTTCCATGCATAAAAAAAATGTATATAGCTGAAAAATAAATTTACTGATTTTTTTTTTATGTCTGACTCTAGGCATAGGCTTCACTGCCTGCTCCCAAGCCCAGTAGTCCTCATATATACCATACACCTCTAATGTCACCATTTCGGCACTAACACCCACCGTCCATACAGGACTGGTGTATTAACGGGGGTATTTTTAAATGTCTGCAGGTCTTCTGATAGATCAGTAAAGTCTGACTTTATGAAATTCAAATCCTTAAACTGTTCCCTGCCCTGGAGGGATTTGACCCTGGGTCCGGTAGGACTGCAGGCCACCTCTCTGCTGATTGAGCCATCGCCTGCTACATGTTCTCTCTCTCTCTCTCTCTCTCTCTCTCTCTCTCTCTCTCTCTCTCTCTCTCTCTCTCTCTCTCTCCAACATAATAAAGTTATTAGCCTCTGAAAACCATCTCTGTCTGGCCGTGTCGTGTTAGGCCACTCATTTCTCAGCTGAACGTAAACATCGGTTCATGATGGTTGCTCGCTTCGCTCGCTGTGCTGGCTCACTCATAACAAGAGGCAATAATGAGATTCAAGAGGTTAAAATAAAATCGCTTTGCTGTAGATAATGTTTGATGATAATTTTTGAAGCACATGAAGAGGACTGAATGTGCCTGGCCTGTTTTTCGGTGCTGAATATCTTATGTGATGTGGAATGTATGCAAATCAAACATTATAACCGCTTGTGTTCAATTAATAGCTGCGAAAAATTGAGAGCTTGCCTTTCCCTTTGCGATGTGTTGATCCTTGGTCAATGGATACACCCTTTTCAATTATTCTGCAGCTGCCTGACTACACTTTCATGCGCCAACATTTCCAGGAGCGACTCGGGCCGTTTGCCTCTTACTAACGATTTTCAGAAGCGAAATGCTTCACATCCGTAGACTAGTGACTTTAGGGAAGCCATACCACAGCACATGACATATCATACAGTAATATCCTTACATCACACCACGCAAAATCACTCTCCCACACCACACCACACCAAGTGAAGTAACAGAAGGGCTCCGACGCTTCCATATCTAGTACCAGTAAAATGCCTTTGTCGGCGAGTACGAGTGAGGGCATTTAAATTCGAAACCATTGAAATGTCACCATACACCCCAAGGGTGCCTAGAGCATATTGATGGTTATCTACCTACCAAGTTTCATGCCTTTACGACAAACCGTCTGGCCTGTGGTCCTCTCTTGAAGATTTTAGACATGCTGCGCTTGACTCGTGTCACATGCCATGTGTACCATCTGGGTGTGATGAAACATGTCAAAAACAAATCTTAAGGAATTGGGCTATCACATGGTGCAAACCAGGTAGTGATCGGCCCTGTGGTTGCTGACATATAAGCTTCTCAAAAGCGTTACAGTTGGGCCAGGCCGGATCGGAAGGATAGGAAGGACATTGTCCAGTGAACTGTTCTTCCTAGAGGCAGCCTTTCAGTGTACAACAACACAGATCAGCACAGGCGTTGAATGTACACAAGCTTCTCACGTTCACTGACTTTATTTACCAAATAATTACACTCAGTGCTTGCCAACTTCACTTCACTGTTTCCACAAGTACCGGAGTCATACAATTTGCACTGACACTGAACTGACACTGAACTAAATTCAAATTGAGCTGAAATACTCTAGTCATTCCCCATTCTTATATAAGCTTCCTGTATAGTAGAATTATCTACTACATTCTCGGGGAAACAACAGCTAACAACTCGGAGACATCCCAAATATTCCAGAGCTTTCTTACACTATGAAACACTAAATTATTTAGAATACAAACTGAAATAAAATTACGTAATTCAACAATCATATAAATAAAACATTAGAGAAAACGAG
Organism: Birgus latro; assembly: GCA_018397915.1. NCBI lineage: Eukaryota > Metazoa > Arthropoda > Malacostraca > Decapoda > Coenobitidae > Birgus > Birgus latro. Next base: position 4,034 of record JAGKTI010027219.1, on the reverse strand, counting down.
AATAAAACTTAATGCAATGCTTTACAAAATAACTCCGCTCACAAATAGCAGGCAAACTGGAGACTCTGACACGTAGCAGAAAAATTAAAGAATCGACGGGAATGCTCCAACATTACCTAACTAGCAAATCCCGTTTCTCAACAGTATCATCTGCAAACAGCAGAAAAGGAAGTCTCCAAACGCTGCCTTCTCTCATTAGCGTCGCTCCAACATCCAGTGCCCTACTTTGTATCTCTTTTATAACTCCATCCATTATGCAAACTGAACAGCCATGAAACATTACACATCTGTTTCAACCCAACATTCAGACAGAAAAATTCATTTTCACCATCCACATGCATTGCAGCCCTAGTGCCCTCATGCATACTCTTCATGGCATTCAACAGGTTTGCATCTACTCCATTTATTCTTAACATTTTCCACATTCCTTTTCTATCCACTTCATCATATGCATTCTTCAAATCCATAATTGCTGCATACAACTTCTTTCCCTCACTAGAAACTTTTCCATTAAATACATTACAATGAATATCTTTTATACACCAAGGTCCAGTGGGAACAGGTCTGATCATTTTACCTCCCCACTCAACTTTGTGACATCACACAGTGCTCTTCTCCAGCATACACCTATGTCTGCAGATTGCACTACATCCACTCAAAGTCTAGTGAGATGCTCTATGGTATCTAACCAAGGTGTACACCTGCATATGCATGTTGGACTATAATACATGCCTACATTTACTTAACAAGTCACTCATTGTTCTATAAAACTTTATAATCAACTTCAGTTTTCTTTGACAACAGTAAACTTTTAATGAAATTTTGACCTCTTTAGGTTCAGAAATTATCCCATACTTAAACTGGCTGTTTATATTGCAAGCAGTGAGCAGACACATGAACTTCTGACATTAACCCATTTGCACCCAGGTTTCTGAAAATAGGATGGAAATGGGCATTTTCAAAATTTGATAAAGAAGGGAACCCCGGGGTAGGGGGCTATGAGCTTCGTGACTATCAGCTGACAGGCAGAGGGCGCTATGCCTAGCACCTTTCCAGCAATATCCCCTGCACAGGAACTCCGGGAGCTAATGGGTTAAACACTGACAAATCTATCAGTTTCTTTAACTCATTTGTTCCCAGGGTCCTCAATACAGGATGGAACTGGGCATTTTCAAAATTTGATAAAGAAGGGAACCCTGGGGCAGGGACCAATGAGCTTCGCGATTATGAGCTGACAGGCGGAGGAGGGTATGCTTAGCACCTTTCCAGCAAAATTCCCCGCACAGGAACTCTGGGAGATAATGGGTTAATATTATCTTTAAGACAACAAAGATTCATCTACCCTTTTTTTTTTTTTCCAGTTCTTCATCCTGTGGGAAACGAAATCAATGTATATTTCGATTTTCCTTATATTTATGTTGAAACGATGTGGACCTGTTAACTGCACAGCACACAATTATCCTAACTTGAAGCAAAAAGTCAGGAGGAACAAAGGAACTTGGAGCAGGCAGAGTAAGTCCAGCTGACTGCATTAACCCTACTAGAAGGGCAGGCTCAGGTACCACGTGATGCCATGCGCGGAGTGGTTCCATTTTTAGCGAGAAATGATCAGACCTTGTAGAGTATCTCACTACCATTTTTAGCCAGAAATGTTCAGACCTTGTACTGTATCTCAGAGACCTTAATCTATACAACCACTTCCCTTACTAAAATCTCCCCATTCTTCTCCAACTAATTCCTCTGTTATTTCCTTAATGCTATCAAAAAGTATCCTACCATATACATTCCCCATTACTCCATGAAGACAAATGCCCCTATGTTTACCACGCACTTCTTTTCCTTTGTACAAGGGAATAATTATACCTGACTTCCAATCTTCCCAGACTCCACCTTCCTCCCAGGCCAATCTGCACATCTTCTGCATCTATACTACTATCTCTCCTCCATGCTTCGGCATTTCACCACACAATCCATCAATTTCGGGGACTTTCTCCATTTTGACTTTCTTCACTGCCTCCATTTCTTTCATCCTACTGATCTCTTTTTCCCTTCTCATCTCTCTCCTTCTCCCAGCCACTCCCCAGGCACTTATACTTGTGTTACTGTCATCCTTTATGTTTAACAGTTCCTTAATGTGTTCTCTCCATCTGAAAATTTTTTCCCTGTCTCCACTATCAACCTGCCATGTTCATCTTTAACTCCCCAGCTACCTTCTTTATCACCCTATCTAACTCTCTATACCTCCTTCCAGAACGTCTTCCTATATCCCCTCCACCTTACACTCAGATTCCTTCCAAACTCATTCACTCTCTTCTAACTCTCTCTTACTATCTTTTCACCTCTTCCTTCTCTACATATAACTCCCTATTCCATCTTTCAACTTCCTCCATGCCTGTTTCCCATCCACTCACTATAAACCTACTTCCATTGTGCCACAGCCTGTCTCACCTCTTCATTCCACCATGCTGTTACACCTTGCACCCCGTTTCGTCTCCTCTTCACCCCACACACCACCTCACATGCTGCCTAGGTTTCACGCCACACAAAACCTATTGTAGGTAGTCCCGAGTTCGTTTACACTGCCTGAGTAACAGTGTCTTTGCTGGCTGCTTCTCGTGCACTCAAACAAAGCCTCGTGGGAAGTTATGAATCTCTGGCTGTTCCTCATCCCAAGCCACGTGGAGGATTAGAGGCTGAACAGACACTGTGGCTCACGAATACAAGTTGAATCACACATCAACCAACACAAGGAAGAAATATTAGTTTTTTTTTTTTAATGTCATCCCTTCACCACAGAGCTACTGCATTATTATAATTATAATTATAATAATAATAATAATAATTATTATTATTATTATTATCATCATCATTACCATCACCATCATCATCATTAATATTACTATTAATTTATTATTAGTTTATTCAGGCTATTTCAAATTATTTTCTTTCACTTGGGATAGACATTTCGAAGTGGAAGGGTCAGATAGAGCCTTCATCAATCCTCTTCACTACAAGGATGGCAGTGAAGAGGAGCCTTCCCATGGTGACGCCATTGCCCTGGGTGGAGAAAAGTAGATGCAACTCTTGCCTGGGAAGAGAACCCCCCTCATCCTTCACCCTACCCCTTGTCCTGCAAGGAGGAACATGGTCCAGCCTGGCAGGGCGTCATCTCCTGCATAAGGGCAGCCGCTTCCTACGCTGAGTATGTGACACTCCAGTGGTCAATTCCCAGTTTCTTACACTCGCCGGAGACATCCAGAGCAATCCTGGGCCCCAAACGCGATACATATGCCCAGTTTCCTCCCTAAACATCAGAAGTACAAGGCATACACGAGAATTGTTCAATGCACTTCATGCAGAGAATGGATCAGCATCACATGCATTACACCTCATCACATGGGTAAAAGGTGCATCACATCCACAAACACTCCTCCCATCACACTACTCCCCCCAGCTCCTCCAACAATCCCTCCACTCACACAACCACAGACATCACAACTCAGTCCCTACACACAAACACTGCACCACAACACAGACACACACTGGACAGACACCACCTAAAACACACACAAACCCATTACAGGTAAATGTTGATGGTCTCTCCAAAAAAATGAAATAGAACAATTTCTTCATGACAACAACATACACATAGCACTCCTGCAAGAGGCAAAACTGGCATACACACACAACAGAACCTCAAATCGGATACTACTCACACAATTGCTAAGACAGAACTGCTGGCCACAAAGGGTGCCTCTTTACAAGCATTAGCTCATCAATCCTCTACAACAACACAACACAACAACACAATCACTTCTCCAGAACATTAAAAATACAGTCACTTCGTGTCAGATCTTGTCATAAAAAAGAAATAAAAAAATTTCACATTTACATTCCTCCTGACACCTACCATGCTGTACCAATGCAATATAGCCCTCAGCTACCTCTCCTCAACGAAGACACATAACTCTATCAGTGCTGGGGACTTTAATGCTAAAAGCATGTCTGGTACATACAACAATATGTACTTTCTC
>JAGKTI010027218.1:0-13329 GCA_018397915.1 Birgus latro | reverse complement strand
TATATATATATATATATATATATATGGTCTCCCATCAGCCACTCACTCGGTATAGTGGTGCTTTCGGGTGGCTAAACAGAATGCCAAGCCAAAAGGTTTCCTGTAAATCAGGAAATCATTTACTACTTTGGCTAGTGACTGTATAACAAAATAACGCTTGGTAGATTAGTGGATTAATGTTCGCCAACCGAACGGATGCTGTAGGCATTTTTTTCCGAGGTTTGGTTGAAGTTTTTTGCTCATATGTAGCTCGTCACCTTCGGCTTTAAGTGCCGGGACTGAGAAGCTTAGGCCCAGGTTCCTACACCCTGACTGGGTGGAAGAAAAAGAGATGATGGACGGACGGATATTTCTTGTATGTTACTGATTAATATTTTGTCAGTATCAATTATACATAATCAACAGGGGAGTGTACATATGTGTACAGTGCAAAATAGATCGATATGCCAGTCATAAAGAATACGGCTCTTTGTCTCAGCTAGAATTAATTTTTTATTTCATCCAAAAACTTTTTTTTTGCCTCTGCTAAAGCTAAGTTTCTAATTCAGTTAAAGGCAAGTATCTATCTTTGATCATGCCAAGTTCTTTATCTCAGCTAATACCTTGTGTAACTTGCCCAAATCCAGGGCTGTCCCCCAGTTAAACCCACGTCTCTATTTCGGCTAAATCCAAGTTTCTGTTTCAGCTAAATTCAAGTCTCTGTTTCAGCTAAAGCCAAGTCTCCATCTCAGCTAAAGTCGTCTTCATGCGAGCTAAAGCCAAGTCTCCATATCAGCTAAAGCCAAGTCTCCATATCAGCTAAAGCCAAGTCTCCATCTCAGCTAAAGAGATGTCACCATCTCAGCTAAAACCAAGTCTCCATCTCAGCTAAACCCAAGTCTCAATCTCAGCTGCAGCCAAACCACCATCTCAGCTAAAGCCAAGCCGCCATCTCAGCTAAAGACAAGTCGCCATCTCAGCTAATACTAAGTCTCAAACTCAGCTAAAGCCAAGCCGCCATCTCAGCTAAAGGCAAGTCTCAATACTAACGAAAGTCGTTTCCGTCTCAGTTAATTTCAAGTCTCAAACTCAGCTAAATTCACGCCTCGATCTCAGCTAAATTCACGTCTCCATCTCTGCTTAAATCAAGTCTCCATCTCAGCTAAAACAGCCAAAGGCAAGTCTCCATCTCAGCAGAAGCCAAGTCTCCATCTTGGCCAAAGTAAAGTCTCCATCTCAACTAAAGCCAGGTGTCCTTATTTCACCTATAGTCAGATCCCTAATTAAACTAAAAGTAAATCTACCACAGCTGAAGCCAGGTCTCTGTCTCCGGTACATTCAGGTCTGTAACTCAGCTAAAGCCTGCGAGTGTTGATACTATCGCTATTAACTTTCTCATGGTCGGAACAATTTAGCGCAATATTGCAGTTCACCCTTGACGATTATATTCAACTGTATATCTGTGAAAAGTGTTACAGTGCTTCCGACGGCACTAAGAAATTTATCCTGTGAAGTGAATGACAGATGTATGAGTGAGGGCAAGTGTGCATACAAGCAATAACACACAAATTAACCCCTTCAGTTCGTTGGTTTATTTTGTTTTCCATAACCGGACGACATTATTTACTTCTGGAGGTGCTTTTCAAACTGAGGGTGTTAGAAATGGCCTTCGTTAGCTCCTTCACTGCGAGACGTCTGCCTTAGGTTGAGTCTTCTAGTGGTAGGAAAAACATTAGAGAAAACACGTCCTCGGAGGGAAAAGTTTTAAGCTAAAATCATCATCATCGTCGTCGTCATCACATCATCCTTCATCATCATCATCATCATCATCATCATCACCATCATCCGACCTCTCTTTCTAACCTAAGTATGAGGTGATGTTAGGTCGAAAAAGGAAGGCTGGAGAAAAGCACAATACTGCGAGAACTAATCAACAGCACACCCAGTGAAATAGGGCTTAAGAGAGTTCATAAATACCGCTCTAGCTCTGCCATCCATCAGGGGCACGAGACAATTCAGTGGGGCGGGTAAGTTCGATACGCCACCCAGTAAGAAAACGATAGATAACTGCTGGTAATTCCTGTATCGGATATTGGAAACTACCTCCCGGGGTTCGACGTGGTGGCCCCGCTAACTGCACAGGGCCCAATGCTCTCCTGTGTCCTCTTGTCTTCCTCTTACTTCTTTCATTTGCATCTAGGGTCTTCTTCTTTGTTGTATTTCCAGTCGTGCTTGGCCGCTCTTGTGCAGGTCCTTCACCATCTTCTAATGCGTCCTTCTCCCTCTTACACATTTCTGTCATATCGGGTTCCACACGATTACTCCATTTGGGTCTGTCTGTTATCTCGTCTGCTTAATTATTGCTGTCCATTTGCCTATCTGCCTGTCAGTAGCCTGGCCCTATGATCTGTATTCCGGTGTTCCCACCGTCCTCTCTTACTTCGTCAGTTTGTGTCTGTCATTGTATTTATTTGCATGTCATTGTATTTGTCTATTTCTGTAAAAGGGACCTGCTTCTCTCGTGTCCTGTATCTTAATCCCTAAATTTGCATTTTCTTTTCTCTGTACATTGGTGTGCTTCTGTTCTATACTTTTGTGTTTCTTTACACAAACTTTTACAGGCAATACTGGATTCAGTGATAAAAATAAAAGATAATAAGAGAGAGGCAAGAGAACCAGCGCTCAGATAGGAAGTGAGAGACGAACAAGGCATGTTTACTCTGACACCAGCTCATGTAATAATGAACGAGAACTAAATGAGTTGAAACAACAAATCTCAGAGTTTGAACTACCCAGCCTTAAATATCAATGGCAGTGGTTCGAATCACTAAACCTGTGAATTCAAACCACTAAGCATAATATTAAGCATAGTCATATTTATAAATTTCACGCAGTGAAGAAATGCATATACGTAAATGGCAATACAAATAAATAATATAGTGTTTCTGAATAAAGTCACACACGAAATCTGGTGACAGTAGGCAACACTGCACACAACACTGAACCAAAAGTCAAATAAACGACACCATGAACACACCAGTTAAATGAACACACCAGTAAAAAACACAAATTATTAAGGATTGTAGCATCTGGAAGACCTAGGAATAATCATAAGCGAATATCAGAACTGAAAGAAAAGATTTTTGCTTTCATAAATTTACGTCCTTCAAATAATCTCAAACCTTTGAATGATATGCAGTATACTACTAGAAGAGGCGCGGATAGTCATACATGAAGAATTTTCACACGCAAAATGTTCCACTTTAGAGGGGCTCATTTTGGTGCTTCACCTTAGCTCTCTAGGGACTTTCCCGAACCTACCTAAGCTCGATATGGTGCTTCACTTTAGCAATGTGCCATGTTTCTAGAACTTTTGTACCTGTTAGTTTGTTCTTGTAAACCGCAAACGATTTCTCAACCAAGGAAAGTCCTTTCTTATTGAATAAGCTAATGAAGGATAAAATATCTAACCGTTCTAGTTCAAAAGTCTTTCAGAAATCGATTAGCCTACTATATTCCAGATATGGCAAAAGTAAGAATATAAATACAGCAGCGGATGGAATTAAGCCATTTGCCTCCCACAAAACTAGTATTGGCAATGAAAACTTCAAGAATTTATCAGCCACGATGGTGGTACGATTTTCGCCTTTCTGATTGACTCTTATTGATTCACTTCAGTGGCTCTTGTGATCTCGCGCTGCAGAAGTGAAGGCTGAGAACTGGATCCTTCTTGGAAATTCCCTGTGAAATGTCAGGCTTCTTCACATGGTCGTCAAATATCAAATCCTTGTGCCACTTTCTGCTGATGTTTTCTAATCCTCTGACTTTTAGGATTTCTTTTTACTGAGTAGAATTGTGTGAAGTTAGCCTATATTCAGTTTCTAAGTGTACAAGCAATATCGCAACAATCACTCGAGTTATTTTTAGAGCCTTTTCACGAAATTCTCTCTGATGATGTTTTTTTCTTTTTTTAATCTTAGCTTGAACAGGATATCCAAATACACCAGCAGAGGCAAAATGGTTAAAGAAACAATGTACGTCTTCAGTAAATGGTCTTCATTCTATTTCTTCTGTAGTCTATGTTTACTTCTTTCACTATATTTCCTATGCAGGTTTTTAGTACAACTGTCTCATTTTTGTGGTATTCTGTACTTCACGGGGCATAAAAATATTTCTTTAAATAGAGTGAGGGGTAAAAGAAAGAAATGTAGCACATCACCAGTAATTCACCATTTCAAAAAAACAGTTTGTGGGAATCAATAGCAACAGAAATGAAATAAAAAAGAATGCAAAGGAATACAAAGGAAAGCAAATAGCAACAGACCTTATGGTCCTTTCGAGGTTGTTTGTTACAGAGTTGACTATGACTACGAGATCTAATTCAGTATGCTGAAGGACAAGGATAGTAAAACAAGAAGGCTTCCCCCCGCCTCCAAACCCTCCAGGAAAAAGCGAGAAGGAACACCATGCAGCATGGAAAACCTGACGTGGAAATTTCATAGGAAAGACTGAAAAGGAAAAGTTACATTCTATAATACTTCATTTTAAGCTATCAGTGTGAATGGCCTGAAAGAGAAAGTAATAAAGTAAAATGAGCAATCCAATAAATAAATAAATAAGGCACAACATTATGTACGGGTACGTCGAGTTAATGGGGCGTCTTTAGACACAGTGTGGAAATTGCACAGAGTGGATATTCAGAGGCGGTGCTGCAGCCTTGCTTGGCGCTTTTAAGGCAGGTAGCAGTCACTCAGGCCCCAGGTCCGTTCACTCCACTGTGACAAGGAACTTTCCCATGTGGGACAAGTATACAAGTTACCTCCTGAAGCAGTGATCCCTGGTTCATTAAAAAAAATCCCGTGGATGGTCACTTATCTAACAGGGACCCTCAGGGATCCACAGCTCATCACAGGTCGAAAGTAAGAGTAATGACCGTTAACTCAGGGCCAACTGTGCAGATCCTAGTCTGTGATTATACTACTTTTTTTTGCACTTAACAAATTGTTAAGTATATTATGACCGCTATGTATGAGTATGTAAGTTAATGGGGTGTCTTGTAGACAGGAGGGGAATGAACTTTCTCGTAGCTGGGAAAAGTAAGTCTATTCCAGATATTTACGACTCTGTTGGAGTAGTAGTATTTTGATTCATGGGATTGGGAACGCTTTCCCATAATTTTGTAGCCATTACTCAACAGAAATGTGTTATTCAGGAGTGAACATACTTAGCTGAGGGTCAGATAAAAGATACTTATCCAAGCGATTTTTTAAAGTTTGTACTGTATCAAAGTTTACGACATTTGTGGCAATTTGTCCCATATATTTACAACTATATTAAGGAAAAAATTTCTTAGCTTCATGTGACTGAAATCGTTTACCAATAATTTTATGACCATTACCTCTACTGTAGTTTGAGTGATCAACTGTGAAATATTTATCGATGGCCATATTATCGTGTCCTTTGAATATTTTGAATATTTGAATTAAATCTCCTCGTAACCTGCGTCTAGTTAGGTTAAAGAGATTCAGGGCTTCTAAACGTTCCTCGTATGGTTTATTTCTCAGTCTAAGTATCATCTTTGACACTCTTCATTGTACTCTCTCAAGTTTCTCCCCGTCCTTTTTATAATACGGTGATCAAAATTGAATGCAATCCAAGTGTGGGCGTACTAAGGAATCATACAAACTGAGGACGATATTATGGGATTTATATTCAAATTCTCTACCTATGAATCCAATCAATTTATTGGCTTTCTTTACAGCTTCTATACATTGTTTGCTTGGTTTCAAATGATTTGTTATAGGCTAACTCATAATTTTTTTTCGTGGTTTACCCTATCAAGTTGGACATTATTCATGTTATAGATTGCTCTTGCATTTTTGCTGCCAGGGTTTAGCACTTTTCATTATTTTATTGATACTGAAATCCATTTGCCATGTTTGGGCCCAGTTAAACAGTTGATCATGATCTCTCTGAATTGCCTGCCTTTGCAGTGCTGTATCTGCTCTGTTACCTGTTTTATTATCGTCGGCAAATTTTGAAATCTTACAACATAAGCCTTCATCAGCAACATTTATGTATATTAAGAAAAGAATAGGACCTAACACTGAACCCTGCGGCACTCCATTTGTAACGTTTATCCAGTCTGACCCTTTTCCATTTATTACAGCTCTTTGCTTTCGTCCAGTGAGTCAATCTTAGAGCCACCCGAGAGCACTGCCACTGAAACTATGTGCCTTTAGCTTCTGAACGAATCTTTTGTGTGGAACTTTGTCAAAAGCCTTTTGAAAATCGAGGTAGACAACGTCAACAGATTTAGTCTCATCGTACATGTTCGACATGTCTTTGAAAAAGTCCAACAGATTCGTGAGGTAGGAGCGATTATTCCGAAAACCATGTTGTGAATCTTTGATAAGATTGTTTGTTTTTAGGTGTTTCACAAACTTGTCTCTAATAATGGTTTCAAGCAATTTGCAAGCCACTGATGTTCAACTAATTGGGCGATAGTTTTCTGACTGTGATCTGTTGCACTTTTTGAATGTTGGAGTTATGTTTGCAAGCTTCTGTTCATGTGGTACTTTACTGGTCATTAGTGATGAATTAAAAAGTTCAGTAAAGGTTTTGATATTTCATTCAGTAGTTACTATAATACACGTGGTGATGTTTTGTCTGGTCCTGGTGATTTATTTTTTGAATTTGCTAATTGCAAGTATTACATCGGGTTTACACTAACCGTAATAGCAATGATTATGTTACCCCTTCCATAGGAACTGGAGAAACTGCAGGAATTGTATGGATGTTTTCTATTGCAAGTACTGGCGAGAAGAAAGTATTAAGAATTTTTGCCATCTTAGTTTCATCATCAGTGTGCTCTCAGTTATTTGTGGTTAAGGGCCCGATTGTTGGCGTTATTACCTTTTTGGTTCTTACGTCACTGAAAAATTCTTTGGAATCTGATTTACTGATACTGGCAATATGTGCCTCATTCTTCCTTACTGTGTTTAATTTTTTGGCTTTCCGTCGAAGGGCATCGTATATGTTTTTATCACTTTGACTCTTTGTGGTATTATAGTATTTATATGCAAGATTTTTTTGCTACCAGACTAATTTTTAATATTGGAGTTCCACCATTTGGGTTTAGAATTTTTGGCAGGCCTTCTGTTGCGCATTGGAATACATAACTTGACTGCACTATTGAGAGTTTCTGTTAAAAATTTCCATGCATCATCGACATCTAATGTTTCAACAATGGGTTACCAGTCACCCGCACCTAAAATTGCCTTTAATTTATTAAAATTTGCCCTCATATAGTCGGGTACTTTCTCGCAACTGACTCTGACATTGTCTTCACCGAATTTATTGTTAAATATAACTATGCGATGATCACTTTTACTAAATTCTCCTCCTATGATAACGTTACTCACTAAATTTTCTGATGTGACTTGGACAAGATCTAGGATGTTAGCTCCACGTGTCGGATAATTTATAAACTGATACGGTGAACTTTCCAGCAGGTTTGTATATAATTCTAACCCTGTGTGCGAGGGTAGGGCTTCTCTCTATTTCGGAACTAATAAATTACAATAACCAAATATTACCTTGCTTCACTTACAAGAGATTTTGGCAGTTTGATTGTAGATTTCATTATCGATGTTGAGTGCCTGACCGGGTGGACGGTAAATTAAGCCAAGTGTGATTTTATGACAAGATTCGTTTCTAAGCTGAATATAAATAGTGTCAGAGTTTTCAGTACATGGCTTGGTCATTACGACTGGATGAAATCCTGATTTAATAAATAACAGCACACCGTCCCCTGTTCTGTTCTTCCTTTCACTACCGTACTGAAAATGTAATAGCCTGGTAAAGTAAACTCCGCTAGACAATCCCTCTGCTCAGTACTTAGGGAGCTACAGTCTCTTTGAATGTAAACATCTGAGGTAGCAGCAGAAGTGCAGTCGGATTAAATGGATTAAATTGTCTGAATGTGGCAAAAGTAAAATTAAAGGCTTACCATGCTGAGAGGATTAGTCCTTTCGCCCACTGTGAGCACAGCAGACTTAAAGTTATTTCACTATGGCTACCACAGGACGATTTCGCTCAGCTCAGGAACTCTAATAGTGAGAAGGCTGAAAACTATCTCGAATAACTAGCTAGAATATCCCTCAGCTGAACAGAAGCGTCTGGACCTTGTCTGTCTATCTGTCTACCTGTCTCTCTGTCCGTCTCCCTATCAATAGCCAGACGCCTTAATCCCATACCGGTAAGAGGTGGCCACAAGTAAACCGTCTCCATGTCACCCTGTCCTGTCATTTGGTTGCCTTTCCTTTAACTCACATACCCTACTCTCACCTCAACAAAATACAGAAGTGTGTCTATGGCGGGGAAGTGGTTACATAAAGACCATCTACCTTGTGTGAGCTCTATACTCCATTTCACCGACTCTGGCACCATCAGTGATGTCCTCAACACTTGTAGCTCTGATAAAGATCCTCAGTACTGGATATAAATATTTGTATTGCTTTTTTATATTGATTTTCAGGTAATAAATAGAGGTTCACTCAGTGCAGAGGATTTACATCTACACCACAGGCGTTGAAGACATCACTGATGATGCCAGACGTGGTGAAATGGAGTATAGTTTCTCTCTCCCCCTAGAGGCAGGTGGGGGCGTTAAATTGGAGGGTCATATTGCCTTGTTAAAAGGGGATGGGAAACTAATGAGGTATCGATGAGGGGTCTAACGGGACGCAGGGAGTGATGTAAAAGAAGTTAATAACGGCAACAGTCATTCATGTGTCCATCCATCTATACCTGCAAATTGTGTTAGGTTGTACTGTACCAGGAGGGATCAGACACAAGGACGCTGTTTTCTTTAATTTTTGACATCGTAGTGTAAAATTGGTAAACAACACCAATTTATCCCCCCAAAAATGTAAATAAATAAAAAAAAAGAAACTTCCCTTCCTTCGTTTCCCTTTCTTCCTTCCTCCTTGTACTTTCAGTTTCTTTCCTTTCTCTTATATTCCATGCTCTTTCCTCTCCCTCGTACCCCTCCCACCCCTTGTCTTTCCTGTCCATCAGTCTGTCAATCAATCTACCTTCAAATTGCGTTAGACAGCATCGCACCAGTTCATCAGGAGAGGGGATGATGAGATGTAAGGGCAGTTAATGGAATCGTTAGGAGGTAGCAAGTGTAAACTGTTAAAGAATGTCATCGTCCTGAACTCATTATACTCTCTTTTACTTTGGTCCAGATTTTCGTCCTTTTGCATCGTATTTCACGTAGCTCAGTGGCAGGAAAAGACAATACTGTGAGTCTACATTCTTGCCATAGCACTTCTCTATGACTAGCCTAATATTTTAGTGTCATTGTATTGTTACAACTCACCATTCAAGACGAACAGGTGGCAATTTGAGGCCAAGTTAGATGAAAAGAGTATAGTAATTCTTATATCCTTGCACCTGTCCATTCATCTACCAGCAGATTGCTTTAGATAGCATCATATTTCTTAAGGAGGCTATCGGATGTAAGATAAGGTACAAACTCCTTCACCCCAAGTAATCTCTCCTTACCTGAATTAAACCATCCGACGTAAACCAGACTGAAATACAAGATGCGTTCTCGGGATGAAATGGTTAGCCTTTTCGCTGCTACGGACGGACTGAAGCATTTTACTGAGGCTGGGAACAGACGGTTTTGTTCAGCCGGGAAAGGTCATAACAGCCATGGATGTTATTAACAGTAAGTCCACATTACCTTTTTAGCTGCTGTGGACGGAATTAGGCATTCCATTTCAGTCTTAGAGCAAAGGACTATCTTCAGTTGAGAAAAATTCCAGTAGTGAAAAGGAAGTTAGTTTGCCAGTGCCATCAGCAGCCCATCTTGCAATCTGTCACTTTCCATATCAAGCACTTCTTCACCTTCCTCGAACGTGCGCTCTTTCAGCTTCTTGCGTCATGCACTCTGCTATCTTCTATATCTTCTCTCACGCGCTGTGCAACCTTTTGTCATGCACCCTGCTACCTTCTTTCGCCATGCATTCTGCTGCATTCCTCTATCATGCATTTTGTGATCTTCCTTTATCACACAGTTTTCCATCTCTAAAATACACTCTTCCTCCAACATGCCTAATTATTTTTTCCCAAACATTTACTCTGTCTTCCCTAATTTATTTTTATTGTTATTGTGAGCGCCAAGTGAATAACATAAAAGTAATGTACCTTTCTTTTGAACTGTTATAATTATTAATATCCAACACTTATTTTGCAAACGGTATCGTATCTGATACTGCCCAGGAAGAAGACAGACTGTACTAGGGGGTTTCATTTTTTTTTTTAATCTCTGCTTCCAGTTATTTAAGGACCTATCATTAATTATCTTGTTCCTCTGCATCATTTCAATACGATCGGGACTATACTTATGACGGTCTAGACTTTGCCAGATGATTTATTGAACTATCAGGAAAGACCTCTCAAGGTAAGTGGATTAAATATTCTAACTGTATTCGCTAGCCTCTCCATTAGTAGAGGTCACCCTTAGATTAATCAGATTTATGTGAGTTGTAGGAATACTTCTAAAAACAGGAAGTGGTGCCAAGGCACAGCAAAGCACTCATTTTAGTGCTGATGTATAAACACAACAGGATATCTAGTCCCGAAAATCAAATTTGGAGTAAATCGGGTGAAAATTGACGATTTTATGCCCATCTGAAATTTCCTCCTACCGCTAACTGAGGAGTGACCCCCCTGACAGTGAGGCATATTATAGGATGCAGATTTGAAAGATGCACCTTTAGGTTTTGGCTTCACGTAGATAAGACGGTTTTGAAAAGAGTTATGGCGAAGAAACGATTTTTTTTTCATTTTTTGGACCTACGGCCTGGGCCTTGGCCCAATTTAGCCCAAAATTTAATCAGGTGATCAGAAGGTTATAGACCATCATCCCTGTAATTTTAGTCAAAATCGCACCATTAGTTTTCGCGTAAAGTTGTCAAGAAGGCAGACAGACTGACAAACAAACAGAAAGACAAACCGATTGAAAACAATACCTGGTCCCGAGCCCCTCCGGGGTGTGGACGGGTAATGACGCTAACATCGTGACGGGTTTAAGATTTTATTCTGAATGGCAGTTAATTTTCATATTCAACTTCCGAACTTCCTGAACAAGAAGGGAGTTGGTTGAACGATCTTGAAAGCAGCTAAGATATCTTTCCTCAGCTGTCAAGTTTCTCTTCAACAAATCCTCAAGATCTCGCAAACTTTTCATTATCGTAACGTATTGAAAACGACCTGTAACATTACATTTCTCGGAGAGAGAATGGAATGATGGTAAGTAATATGACCATCCCAACCTTCCATGTACTAGTGGCATGTCCTTTCCTCAATATAATGTTTTCTTTCAGTTGAGTGTATCTTACTGTAAGACTGCATATTTCCGCATGAAAGATTTATAGCACAGTCAGTCAGTACTGCATATTTGAGCTCAAATTCTTTCCGGTCACGTTCTTTGCCTGTTAGCATAGTACAGGGCAAAACCCTTGTTTGAGCAAGACAGAGCAATATAAAACATGGAAAAGGTTTGCCTTCAGGAAATCTCATAACAACCCGGAGAGAGAGAGAGAGAGAGAGATGGAAAGTTGTCAACAAGCAATCTCAGTGGCACTGTTCGCTCCAGTAAACAGCAGACCGCTTTGATGAAGACTGCCTCGACGTCGTGGCGGAATAACGACATCGTAAGAAGGCAGAGGAGTGGTTGGGAAGGTACAGTAAACTGTATCATTACGTAACTGTTTCCTCTTAAAAAATTATGTGTAAAATTATGTGTAATGTATTTAGTATCTTTCAAAATAAGGTTATGTTTACTGAAGACCAACACTTGATTGTTAAGAAAAGTGAGCGAAAAGAGTTCAATACATATGCATTATTTCAGGTAGATGCAGAATCTTTATGCAAGTATCTTTACAGACTGAAATTGTGCATATATTTGTATGTGTATGTATGTATGTATAATCATATACTGTTTTCCATTTCTCAGTGTCAGACCAAGTTCATTTGTCAGCTTGAGGTTTTATGTTTTCTCGTATACGGAACTGAGAGAAAATTTGCATTAGCTCCAAAATACGTGAGAGAGAGAGAGGGGGAGAGGGAGAGGACATGACTGCTAGGAAAAATGCCATATTCTCGAACTTCTGACAATAAAATACAATCGTCCATTTCTTTTGAAGCTGAAAGACCAGTAAATGAGCTTAATTATAACTGCAGGTAATCAGCTAAATCCTCAACATATTCTCACCTGAGTAACATCGTCTGGTAATGGCACAGAATAAAATGCCTCGAACATATACACAGAACAAACAATGGAACGTTTTTAATTTTATACCTGCTATAATCCTGATACACTGAAATCCCTTATACCGTTTCTTTGCCCTCCTTTCACCCATACCTCCCACAGCAGACAACATCAACTGGTTTAGTAGCTGCGACGCTGTAGACTTTAATTTAGATTTTTTTCATCTGTACTGAGGGATTTCCACCACCCTAAGTGTGACGAGCTAGAATGACACATCCTTACTAGAGCTTTTTTTTTGGGGGGGGAGGGGGGCTTGGGGTTCACGTGCTTTTTTTATGCATCTTGTTGCTTCGAGACGACTTTATATAACTTTCTGAAGACCGTCCTCTAATGAAGGTTATTTCTCTACCGTCTAGATCGAAAGCAATCTCTCTTAAACTGAAGTAAATTATCTGAAGATGGAAGAGGAAGGGAGAACACGCCATCGTAGAAAAGGAGTTAGAATCTTGATAATAAATGAATAGATGCACAGCCAAAGAAACGCCGTTGGTAAAATACACTGAAAACCCTTAATTTCAATATGCCTAGAAACACTGCGCCCGACAGACTAAAGGGCGTGATTACAAGGAAATACAGTGAAGACAGACCTGTTGGTCCTTTTGGGGCTCCTACAGAGAAGACTACGACTACGATATCTAATTATTTGAGATAATAATATAGACAGAAGTGGTGAAATGATAGGTAAGCTTTTATTCCTGACTACATGCACTCTCTCGGTTGAGAATTCCTTGCGTTGGCGATCTATCGACTGCAACTATATATACACACCTACATCCATGGCGGGAAATGGTGACTGACAAACGGAGTGAGGGAGGCGAGGGGAGACGGCCTTCAGACCAATCCCTGGCTCAGACCTTGACTCTATCACCGAATTCCACACACGTCCGCCGAAAGATAGAGCTGAGTTGATTGCATATGTGCTGCTCTCAGGATTTTATGGCTGGCGGGAACCTGAAGGGGAAGGAGATTTTCATTCAGTTCGTGGAAAAGTTTGTGGGATG
>JAGKTI010027217.1:0-13329 GCA_018397915.1 Birgus latro | reverse complement strand
CCATATTAATCAAATGAAAAAATACACACTTAGGTATTCATACATTCATTAAGTCATGTGTATAAAACTATATCCTTAAAAAAATAAGTGAAGTGAAGCAGTTTTAACAATATTTGACCTTGCCTAACATGTTAACTTCTTAATATACTTCAAACATTATGCCGTCAGCTTTTTTTAGTCAAGGAAAAATAGAGTATGTACGGACCAACCCAATTTTCCTGAGTCAATCTTATAATTGAATGTGTACACTGAGGGTGGGACGAGGCCAGCGAAGGTAAGAAGGCGGAGGATGTACTGCACAGTCTGGGGATGTACTGTACGTTATCCTGGTAGTACAAATATAATACCTGGATCGCTCATTAAACAGATTTAGTTTTACCCACTTCACTACGAGACATTTTTGTTAACCTGAATTAGTGTGATGGCAGCAAGAATGCGTTACTGAAGCCATTACTATAATAAATGGTTAATAGTAATTGCTCTGACCCTCTCATAACCAGAAGTTGCCTAAAAGGAAAGCTTAAAAAATGATCGAAGGTGCTCATTCTAAGACTATTCGCTACGAGAGATCCCTCTTAACTTAAAAGAGAGGAAAACGTCGTCGGAGGGTGATCAGAATAAGCAGGAAAATGTCATCGTAGTGAATGGATTAATAGTAATCTAGTGTTAACAGAAATAGAGTTATAAAGAAATAGTAAGTGATAATTAAACACATTGAATAATAAGGAAAGCAGTCTTGCATGATAGCATGGTAATAACTAGATCTGCATGCCCATGTTTTTTTTCATATAAGGTATTCCTAATAATGAATTATGTATTTATAATAATAATCAAAATATTATGTCTTTTGCCACACCCTTACTCCTGTCATTCACACCCCTCCACGCATGAGTGCACCTTCCCTCATCTCTCGCTCCACCACCTCCTTTCCTCCCCCACCTCCTCACACACCCCGACACCTACTTATCCTTTGCACCACCGCCTACCTGATACCTTGCACGTCTACTAGACCCACCTACATTCTCTTCCTTCTGAACCTACACTCACCTGATATCCAACTTTACCTGCACTTCCACCCACTTATATAACCTAAATACCTCCACTTCCCTCTGCACCAACATCCCTCTGGCACCCAACTCCCCCTGCACTTTCACCCATCCACTTCACCCACGTGCCTCCTCTTCCCTCTACACCCCCATCCACCTAATACTCCCCTCTCCCTGCATTTCATCCACCCTCATAACCCACCCAACTCCACTTCCCTTTGTACCCCTATCCACTTGATACTCGTACCCACCTGTCCCTGCCCTTTCACTCATCCACCTAACCTATTTGCCTCCTCTTCCCTCTGCACCTCCTCTCGCCTGATAGACACATCCCCCTGCATTTTCACCCACCTGTCACCTGTGTTTCCCAACACCTCCACCTGATTACCATCCACCCAACAGTACCAACTACCCACCAGTTACACGTGCACTCACCTCCCACTCACTGATCATAAACTTCTTAAACCCTTTCACCTGTCAAAGACCCACTGCTTTCCGCTCCCTCGCACTCTCATTTCCATCAGCCTCACTATCCTATGCTTCCCACTCTGCACTTCCACGCACTTCGTATCAACCCAGTACCCTTCTCCCCCTGCACTTTCAAATTTACTTACACCCACCAAACACGCACTACCCTAGCACTTTCACCAACCTAGCACCCACTTCCGCCTACATGTTAACACCCACTGCCTTGATAATATCCACATCATAAATTATCCATCGTTGGATTCAATAAGCACTTAAAATTCCAACAGATTGCCTCTCATGCCTTTTTAACTACATGATTTTCGTGTTACCTCACTCACTTAGCATTTTTCTAACGTTCTGCACCTTTTATCCATATAACAATACTCATATAAATGGCATCTCAATTCCACACAAAACCATATATTTGCTTCGCGTCTCAGAGCCTATCAGCTTCTTTCAGGCACACAGCACCTCAGTCCTGCACCTTGCATCCCCTATGCACATCATCCACCTAACACCCCCATAATGACTCTTTCACCGTAATCTTTTCAGTACCTCAGCGTCTTTCTGTTTACTCAACACCCATTTTGCACTCAGAACTTTTCATTCATGCACAAATCACCCATTCCTTGTTTCTTGTCACCGAACTTTCACCTCAGCACCTTCCATTCTCGTGGCATCCACTCTGTCATCTCTTAAGCACTGTATCTTAACCTATCATCGAACTCATTTCATACCTCATCTTCTCATATCTCTAAAGATTGCTGTACATTTCGAATGCACTCAGACCGGCACTTGTCATCCAGTTTGCACTTTATCACCTTAAACTGTTTCAGTGAACACTTTATCACCTCATCCACTCAATACCCTTACGTTTACTGTGTGTCACCTAATCCCCTCAGTATCTCTCACCCACCTAGCATCCCCTACCCAGCACTTTTCATCCATGAGCACTTCATCCACCCTAAGCAATCTGTCACAGAATATTTTACATCACCTCATCACCTCTTCTTTCAAGGAAAACTTTTCATCACCTCATCACCTTTTTCATTTACCCCTCCTTACGTTACACTACATCTCTAATCCACGCAACACTTCTCACCTATCTAGTAGCATCCCCAGCCCCACTCAGCACGACCCCACTCAGCACCTCAGGCCTCTGCTTCCCAGCACCTGTCCCCCTCCAACCTTTGCGTCGCGTCTGGCCCTCCAGAGTCTCGTCACGTTGATGTTGTTCCTCGAGATACCGCGTTATTCATCTCCCCTCAGACTCATAAACAATCTTCATTTCCTTGTATCATTGTATGATATGTGTAAATAAGAAACATATTACCTAATTTCTTAAAGGTTCACTCAGTAGAAACTTGTAATTCATTGCCCACAGTCAGGAGATGATTCGTAGACTAGTTTCGTATAATTCATTAGCTGTCGTTCTCTCTTGTTTCATATTCCATTACGGGAGCTGATAGTTGAGGAGTTTATTAAATTCCTGGAACTGTCCGCATTTTGTGGCCTGATATTAAAACTCCACGGTATGGGAATTCATTAAGTTCCTGAAGTCCCCCCACCCTCATTTTGGTAGCTGATTATGAAAGGATCCATGAAATTCCCGAAACTGTCGACCATTTGGAAGCTGATTTCAGAGGAGTCCATTTAAATTCCTGAAAC
Source organism: Birgus latro (assembly GCA_018397915.1). Lineage (NCBI taxonomy): Eukaryota > Metazoa > Arthropoda > Malacostraca > Decapoda > Coenobitidae > Birgus > Birgus latro. The sequence continues at coordinate 10,147 of JAGKTI010027217.1, read as the reverse complement.
TGTTCAATTGAGATCTTTATGTGTGAGCCCCCAGACAGTCGGGTTGTGGGACTCCTGACATCACACACGTCCCCCTCTGTAGCCCCCCGGTAGCCCTCCTCCTCACCCCTCCCCTCCGGCTGATCCCCCTTCGACAGAGTAATTGCCTTGCCCTGAGCCTCTGAGGAAACTGGAACCAATACGTGTTCGCCTTTTATGTCCCCGTTGCCCCGATGGAATCTTTAGTTCATTATCTCCCATTGTCCCTCTAGCCCGCCTTCATTACACCCTCCCTTGAGGCACTAGCAATTGATCTTCGTCACTGATACAACAGCCTCCCCGATGAACCCTCTGGATCTGCCCTGTTATTTTGTGTGTCATTTTTACCCATCCTCTCGAGAATGATGGCCTCCCCCTTCACCCCTCACCTCCTTCCCCACATCCCTCACCTTTTTTTCCCCTCGTCCCCTCTCCGATTGCCACTCGTGTAGTTCTTCGTTAGTTCACCTTAATGTAGTACCTAATCACTTCACCTTTTTCTCTCGTCCTTGCTTCCCAATACTCATGTAGTTCCCAGTCACCTAATATTTTTCTCCCTCATGGTTCTCCTGTGCGTAGGTGTGTGTCACCCCAATTTTTTAAACTGTAATATTAATTTTTCACGGACCCATATTTTTCCTTCCCCCACCCACCTGGATCACCCCCCATTCCCATCCCCCCACCTTCCCTTCTCCCCTCTCCCCCCTTCCCCAACGTGCATACTAACGTCGTATCCTCTTCTTCGCTCTTTCCAGACGACATTCCTGATTTCTACGATGATTACATGAGCGATGACAATAACGCTTATCTCAATGGTAAGTGGACGTTTTCACTTGTGTATAGCTCGACGCCGCGAGACACAGAGGGCTCCTTGAACACTTTACCCCTTCACTGCGTGGACCTCATATCTAATTTATTCATGCTATCTCCGGACGATTTTATTCAGTGGAGGAAAGATTTTTGGAGCTGAGGGGGGTTAGATAAAGCAATCACTAACCTCTCCGCGACTAGGAAGCTCTCTTAGTGCAAATAAAATCGTCTGATAGTAAGAATACAATTAATAATATCCTCTGACTGAAGGGGTAACTCATGATGCCAAGCTCTCTCATTAATCCATAACTGATGTGCAGGGAACAGACCGGTTTTCATTATGTTCCAGGATCTAATTCAATGCATATATTTCAGGCAATAAGGTTTGAATTGATACTAATTAATCAGAAAAATATAATACATATTTATGAGGCAATAAGGCTGAAGTACTTCCCAACTACTCAGCACAATAATACACACATATTTAAGGCAGTAACTTTGGATTCCGTGTAAACCAATCAACAGGGTACAGAATTATGTAGCTGCACCATGTTTCTTGTCTCCTTATGACATTATCAGTAACAACAGGAGTGTGATACTTCTCCAGATTTTTACCTATTCAGCCCGTGGACGTCTTACTCTCTCTTTTTTATTACTACCAGACTATAATTTTGTTTTGGAGAGACTTAGATATAGCCTTCATTAACCCCTTCACTACAAGGCATCTCCCTTAACCTGAAAGGAATGGTCTGGTGGTGACACAAACAAAACATAAATGGTATTGTTATGCCCAAAGGGGTAATGGCTCTATTATTATCGTGCTTAATTAAACAGGTATAATGCACTAACAGAAGAAGAATGTGTAAAAAGTCAACTATGTCCGTCCTATTCCAGTTGGCAGAGGAAAATTTGTAGCACATCCTCCCATAGCGAATTATTTTACATGACACACTAATACCCACGTCTCTGTTAATAAGATATAAATTCCATGTAAGAGGAAATTCAGGTGTAATATACAAAAGAAATCGCTAAGGAAGTTGTCTTAGGAAATCATCAGTGCCTACGAGAATTTGGCTGTACACATACCCAGTACCCTGATACCTGCCACTCCACACCCTGCCAGTCACATCGACCCCACGCCTCGCTCACGGCCCCGTTCTCGTTGGATTAGAAGGCTCCCTTACACCTCATCCTTACCAGTTTAGTTTGTATATTTCACTTTAGTATTCTCTTGTATGTCTTCCATTTTAATTTGACTTTGTGTTACCTGAATAACTTATACTCCCAGATGAAGTGGGAAGGAAATAGTGACCTACATTCCATATTACACCTTAATCCGAACCTGTGGTATATTGTCTGTGTACATACCATACAAGAGGATGTTGACGTCATTCCGTATTCAGTGGTACCGTAAACTGATGGTAATGAAGAGGTGTTAGGAAGTCTGGTAGGCCCACGAGAATACGACCCTTGGAGGAGCTTGTTCGACCGCTGCATGACGTCATCTAAGACTGGCCGAGGCAGTGTACAGTTTTGCTAGCAGGTGAAAATTGACTTCTTGAATTTTTATCAGTTGTTTTGCAGTTTTTTTTTTTATATAATTTTGTCATGAAAGGTGGTGAGAATTGTATTAAAGAGTATAAAATCATTGAGGTCATGCACAGTTGGAGTTTATTTTAGTTGTTCCCTGCACACGAGTCCAGTGAAGAAAACCTTGAGGAGCCTTCATATGTCTCAGTGCTCAAAATTACTCTTAGAATGTAGTGCATAATTTAGAATAAGAATCTGATCATAGTGGTACTCAAAAGATGGTATTCTGAAGACGGTATTCGCTCTCTCTTCTCTTATATTTCCCTCCCTCTTTATGCCCCCCTTCTTTTCCTCCTCCACTTTAATGGCTGTGCACTCTCCCTGGTGTCTCTTGAACACGGCTGTTCATGTGCGCTTCATTTCACTGCCATGATTTTTGTTTTGCACTCACCAGAAACCTTTTAAGAATATGATGGATGGTATAAAAGTAATTAAATTTAGACAAACTGAGGAATGTCAAAGGCGAATTTTGGAGAACAGGTAGGAACTACGAAAACAGACAGGAAGTTTAACAAGCTGACTGGAAAATTTTTACCAAAATTGCATGAACAGTTCAGAGTGCTTTTGATAAGTAGCAGGATTAATGTAAGGACAACCTTAGCAATAAAATATAAAAATTATGAAACACAGATATAGACAATTAATCAGGCTTTGTATACTATATGTGACTCTCTTTTACAGGCTTTCCCTGAAGAAGTTACTGTAGACGGATGATGGGAATGATTCTTATTTATTAATTGACATTACCAAATCAGTGTACAATAGTGGACTGATGATGATGATGATGATGATGATGATTCTTTTTTTAAAGTACGAATATCCAGTCTTTTTTTCTCTGATTGATTTACATTTAAGAAAACTGTTACATGGTAAGAATTACAGTATTTGTTTGTTTTTGCATTATGCAGGTCCTTAGACTTCGTCACCAGCGTACTCACTTTCGTCACCCATGTTTTGCCGGCACAGTGTTCACCCGTACAGTATAATCATGGCTCGCTAATTAAACCTTTGAGTTCTAAGATTTCTGGTGACTGATGTAAATCGTATGAGGTTAGCGTAATTGAAATTCCTGTGTGTACCAAGAGCACAGGAGATACTTCGGGTAGTTGAAATCTCTGACTGCAACGATATTTCTGAAGTTAATAAATATTATCTTTTAGTGTTAGTTTCACCTTTATTGCGCTGATGACAGTGGTTTGGTTAATGCTTTTGCAGTCTGTTTGCCTCGATATTGGATCTTCAAGCCATACCGTCACCACAAATAATAATCATGATGATAATAATAATAATATTAATAATAATAATAATAATAATAATAATGCTCATTGCCGTAATTCTCGTTTTGTCAGCAGTCATGTTCCCCCGTGTAATATGATCTTGGCTGGCTAATTAACTCTCAATTAGTGGGGCAGAGCCAGATATTATTTTAACGGGCCCCACATATTAACACGTCAGTCATTTTAACCCCATCACCCCTCCATTTAACACTTCCGGTGTAAAAAATTAATATGTAGGCTCAGGTCAGTATCCATAATTAACCCTTTCACTACAAGGACGTCTTTATATATTATTTGTGATATCTTTAAACGATTTTGTTCAGATAAGGCTTTTCGAAATGGAGGGATTAGATATAACCTTCATTAACCCTTTCAGTGGGTTAGGTCTTTTCGGAGATGAATAAGGTCGACAGGCAGCAGCAAGAGTAAAGTATGAGAGACGTCGCGGTAGTGTTGGGTGAACTTACTTAACACGATTTCTGTAAACTTCATTCTTGTGGTGGTTGTATTTGTGGCCCCCTGCCTCATCTGGACGTGAACCCATTGGACTACAGGCTGAAGATGCCCGTCTCCTGCAATCCGTCGTCCTGCTTTTGAGTGATAAAAACATCGGAGCCTTTCAATTATATCGGTGCCACCACGGGAAGGCGTCCCACTCCAACACAAATTTTATTCTTGCTACTACCTGATGATTTCATTAAGCTAGGGAACGACCTGCAGTACTGAAGTGATTAGGAAACAAAATCTTCACAAGCCCCCCCCCCTCACTGTGAGAGACTCCTCTAAGCAAAATATGCTCGTTTGGAGGTGGCAAAAACATGATAACAAGGCATATTAACCTTTCAGTCCGGTGACGCATTTCATTGGGTTATTCCTGCTACTTCCAGACGATTATATTCATCATTGGAGAGGTTTTAGGGACGGTAAAAATCGAGTACAGCCTCTTTTAACCTCTTCGCTATAAGACGTCTCCCTTGAGTTGAATAATATCGTTTGTCAGTTGTGAGACGAAGATAAGAAATACGTTATCGGACTGACATAGTGACAGCAGGTAAGGGGTCATGGGATATACAGGTATTAATTAAAGGTATGTGTGTGGGTAATGCTCATGGCGATTTATATGTCCTACAAGTTTCAGTCACGAAGGCATTTGTGTGAGTAGGTTCAGGTAACACTTCGCAGTTAAGGGACTTCTGAATTATATAGTGTGACTCGTATGTGCATGGATATCGATTTATGTTTCAAATTTATATATCATACTCTTTCACGAACATTTCTTTCCAAGTAGATACAAGTTACAGTTCAAAAATAAAGGACCCTTGAATATGTACGTAGAAATTGTTGGTAATATGTAGGTGATGTATATGTCGATTTATATATCTGAAAGCTATCACTAAGGGATTCTTTTTAGCTGTCTGCGCGAAACCAGAGTTGTAAGCACCAAGCCAGAGCTGTATCCACGAAACCAGAGTTGTAACCGCGAAACTAAAGTTGTAATCGCAAAACCAGAGTTATGTCGATTTATATATCTGAAAGCTATCACTAAGGGATTCTTTTTAGCTGTTTGCGCGAAACCAGAGTTGTAAGCACCAAGCCAGAGCTGTATCCACGAAACCAGAGTTGTAACCGCGAAACTAAAGTTGTAATCGCAAAACCAGAGTTCTAATCACGTAACCATAGTAGTGCGCCGTAACGAGGCTTCCACACACGAAACGAAATTGGTATACAGGAAGCCAAGCTGGTACACACGATCACACAGACACACACGAAACCGAGAATATTTATAAGTGTATAATATTACGGTCAACAGATACCTTAGAAGACCGTTCTTAAAATCACCTATGTAGTTGTATAACATTGCTGTCATCAACTGTTGTATCTATTTAGTTATCTTTACAAATATTCTGCTTTTACAATATTAACTCCAGTACGGTGACGTCTTTCGTATATTGTTCGTACTACTCACAGACGGTTTTATTCGGCTTACGGTAGCTCTTTAACGGCGAATTACCTACTTCGCACTTTATTTCAGCTGACAGACGGTTTATCATGCTCAGAGAAATTTAAGACACCAAGAATGTTAAAGCTATCACGATTAATGTTTTGGCGGAGAACAAGACCTCTATTATATTTCAGCTTACATGGACGATTTTCTTCATAGCGCAAGCCACCACACGCAGAGATCTAAGTGGGGGAGAGGAGGCCCCAGGTGGCGAAAGGGGTAATGGAGATTGTTCCTCAATCGCCACTACGAGAGGCTTTCCTAACGTGAAAAGAAAAAAATGTTTGACACTGATAATAATTTATAGAAAAAGACTTCATGGTGGTGAAAGATTTAATGATAATTTCCGTAATTTTGAATGATAGAAGCTGTATTATTACACCCTACAAATTTGTTGTCCACAGCCATTGAGTATTTACCTTTAAGTTTGTTAGTAAAGGCATTTAACAGACCTTTAATATATAACCTCCATGAATCTGGTCTCACATTACCATCCATGCTTTCATCGATTACTTGCTTGATTCAAAAACAGAGTTAGTTGTTTCGCTGATTAGGGATATTAGTGATAGCAGTAAGAGAATGGGTGTCTAAAATGATCCTTAAATTGCGAGAATTTACTATAATTACCCTGAAAGTACCGAAAATTATTGAAATACTAGAATACAACTAAAAAAAAACATTCGGTAAAGCTGTCTTACGCTGCGCTGACTAAAGTTGTTTTGAAACGACCAAAAGCCTTTTTTTTTTTTCTCTCATAATGCACAGAAGAAATATTTTGCAGGTGGTAGAACATATAGGTAAATTCTAGAGGGCGCACAAAACTGCATACTGGAGTATTGCTTAGTTAAATTAGTTTTGCTTTGTGATACGCATTGATCCTACGCTGAAAAAATATCCAGGTAAGAAGGAGTAAGAACTGTGAACCTCCAATATAAATTTTTCAGGTTCCTCAGTTATTCTCTTTGTATCGTTCAGAATACAGAAGAAACTATGTATACATAGTCTCCGATAAGAACATATTTATTTCCTTGTCCTTCAGTCAATGTAATTTTAAATTGCACATAATGTTCTAAAGTTTTCCTTAGTTTAATATTTAAGAATGATAACTTTAAAATAGATTATTTACACCATAAAAAGATAATGGTAAGAACATCCAGCTATCGAAGATATGAGAATGGGAATAGACGGAACTACGGGGTCTGTTTATAAGGGAAGGGAAAGTCGAGGAGAATAAAGATAAAGATGGAGTGGAAGAAGAGATTTAAAGGAGGGGGGAGGGAATTTATAAAAACTGTTAAGGAGGAAGGAGAATAGACACACACGAACTTAGTCTTCATAATTTTTCTACTCTTACAAGCATCACTTGAACTACAGACATTCCTTCTCCGTTCTTGCTTCGTCAGGGTTAATTCTGGCTACTACCCACCCCTTAAGATGCAGAAGAAAAGGAGATAGTTCTGTAAGGACGTAAAGAGGCTACAGGAATAAGTTTACGATAAGAGAAGAGCATTAAGAGGGTAAAAATAAGAGCTAGCGACGCAAAAGTAAATATAATCGCCGCTAAGTGGAACAAGTGAAAGGGAAGATGGACGTTGAGGACAGGAATAGAGATAAGAATAAGTTGGACAGAAACAGAATGACGGGAGCAGCGAATGGAACAGGGGGTAGGAATTTGATGAATGGGAATAGTAATGGGTTGATAATAAGGAATAGTAAAGTAGAGGAATAGGGGATTGAAGAATAGAAACAAGAATAAGGAAAACATGAGTAAGGGGGTATGAAACGAATCAAGAATATGCAGGACTATAGGATAGGAAGAAAGAAAGAAAAGCGCAGAAGTCAGGAATAGGAGGGACAAAAAAAAAAAGACAGGAATAGGATGGCGAGGAGTAAGAACGGAGACATAGAAGACGGGAAAAAGAGGGTCGGGAATACGGAAGAGGAATAGGGAATAAATGGCAATTGAAAGGATGGAGTGTAAATGATAAAAATGAATAGAAAAGCCAGAAACATGAAACACTAGGGACAGGAATAGGAGTGATAGACGGTGGAAACAGAGAGAGGTGGGAGATGAATATGAAGGGGGAGGGAGAGTTGGCGTAAGACAAAAAGGGTGTGATAAAGGGAGAAGGAGAAAGGGAGGTAGGACAGTGGGAGGGGGAGAAAGAGATATGAGGGAAAAGGGAAGGGACAAGAGGACAAGAAGAGGAAGGTCAAGGGAGGGAGGAGACAGGAACAAGAGGAAAGAGGAAGCAAGGGGCTGAGAGCAGTGAGATTAAGAGAAAGGGGGAGTTGGGACAGGGAGAGGGAAAGAGAGGGAGAGGGAGAGGGAGGAAGGGCTTATTTGGTGAAGTGGTATGGCCAGAATTCCAGGTCAGTGTGTTGTTGTGACGAAGTGAATGGGACGGAGGGGGGAAGGGTGTGAGATGGGACGTGAGAACCCTGCATTACACACACACACACACACACACACACACACACACACATCAAGTACTGTAGTCATATTTTGTAATTACTACGTATAAAAACTGCGACTGACAATGATTTCTAATTTCCCGACAGCAATTATGGTCACTAGTGANCACACACACACACACACACACACACACACACACACACACACACACACTTTAAACTTGTCTCTGATTTCACACTACCACCAAAATCAAGCCACACCAGTTCCTTGTATATAATTCACAGTATCCACAGTCAACAGTCTGCTACATCTCCTTTACTCAGTACACCTGTATACACGTGTCCCACAACGCTCGCCTATAATTTTAACGTCACACGGACACCTCATGCATAATAAACCACTCCTCCCGCTCCCCCTTACCACCCCCCCTCTCCCCATCACCACCACGACCCCCTCCTCCCCCACACCTCGTTGTTCATACCCCTTCTTCCCAGCTTTCACTCCTCTTCCCCATCTTTCCCCTCCCCACCTCTCCCACGTCCAAGCCCACCTGTATTGCTTATGTTTTTTTTTTTAATTAAATACATACAAATTAAAGTGTTTTGAAAATGTATGCCTAGTATGTTGGACGACTTTTGTTCGTAGTTTATATAAAGCGAATGGGCGTTGGTTATTAATATTATTTTTTTCCTTGCAGTCACTAGTGACCATAATTGCTGTCGGGAAATTAGAAATCATTGTCAGTCGCAGTTTTTATACGTAGTAATTACAAAATATGACTACAGTACTTGATGTGTGTGTGTGTGTGTGTGTGTGTGTGTGTAATGGAATGGTATGCTTAAAAAGATAACTTATTTTCCTGTTGACAGAAATCTTTTTTCATTAAACTCGAGATTCTTATTATGTAGACATAGTGCGGTCTCATATATTTTTTCTGCCCTGACTTGTGGTTCAGTTCATTAGAAGGGAGCATATTTAAGCATCATTTACATTTTTCTCACCCTCCCTCAAGTGCCGTACAGATGTTTACTGTTGTCGGGATATTTTACGGATTATGTTTTCGATAGGTTGTACTGATGACTTTTTCCCTCGGTACTGATTTTTTCCAGGCTGTATAAAGTCCAAAATTGCCTCGTAATGTTTTTAATACATTTTTTCTCTTTTTTTCTGACCTTAAATGCCAATTCTAAATATACTCCGACCGTAATCCTACATTCTTCGCAGTACCTTCTCTCGTTACTTTTTTCTTTTCCCTGATTTTTTGTACCAAGGCCAAAGTACCACGAGTAGAGAGATACGGCAGCTAATATCGTAGGTTTGGTCCGCCTAGTGCTTTACTGCTAATAACACGGAGGCGCCTCGTAGCATGCTTTTATCCGGCCACCATCTCACACACTCATACACTCTTATCAGTACCACGGCTGCTCCTGCTCGCCCGATAGTCCTCTCCCTTGTCTGGACTCACGCTGGCTTGTAGAGAGATTTTGTGACGTCTCTCTCTTACTTAGTTATATATATTTTGGTTCTTACTTCGATATTCCTGCTGTTTGTTATTTATTTCTTTTTCATATAGTCATACACCCATACACTTATATTACTACAGCGAGTTCGTTTACTAGCAAAGATCTTTCAGTTGTTGATATGTGTAGTTCCGAGATTGTAGGGTTACTTTGATTAATGACCAAGGAGACTTATTCCTACCTCATAAGTAAGACCTGTGGAAATTTTCATGCAACCACGACATAATACTCAAGTTTTTGAAGTTGCCCAGTTTCGTCAGATAAAAACAAATCGACCACAGCCTTAATCGCCGCTCGTATGACATTGTTTTTCCCAACCCTCATTCTCGATCTCCCTCTCTGCCTACCACCGTTCTAAGGATGTTGCTCTCATTAGGACTTTTTTTTTGTGGCTCATAGAGGGATTTTGTGGTGTCTTCCTTCTTTAGTCATGTACTCTGTTTATTATTACACCTTCATGATTATTCATATGTATAGTTTTTTGGCGGAGTTTCCCTTTTCCCTAACTCCACCA
>JAGKTI010027216.1:0-13329 GCA_018397915.1 Birgus latro | reverse complement strand
AACTAAACAGCAAAATAGAAAGGACAGAACAAAACAGAATACAACAGAAGGGAACACCAGAAGAGAACAGAGAAAATGAGTACGCAATATAACAATAAAATAGAACAATAACAGAACTGAACAGAACAGAACAGAACAGAACAATAAAACAATAGTGCAGGAGAAAAACAGAACAAATGAACAGAACAGAACAGAATAGAACAGAACAGAACAGATCAGAACAAAATACAGTCAATGGTACTAAAGCTACTAAAAACCCAAACCCAAACGGCAATCACAAGGAGGAAATCTTGAACGACGCAGCCAACCCGAGGGGAACAAAGGCCAGCTAACCCTAAGTGGGGGCTAACACGGCACGAGCACAGCAGTAAAGACGAACTGCTAAACAAAACACCGGCCCACGTCAAACAACATAGGGTCCAGCATACATCAGGACACTTTACAACACACAAGCAGGGTTCGGACGCTGCCAACACAATGAAATGGACAAAGAAAAAACAAAAAGTGAAATTCTGATCGTGTGACTGGAGGACAATAATAGAAAGCCACATTACCAACCCAACTTGCTTCCTCTTCCTAATCGGTTTAAAATAAAGAATTATCTCAAGCAAAATAAGTGCTAACAAAATTCAGACTCTGTCCTTTGACCATCCGCTTCGACTGGCTGTTCTCAAAAGTTCTTGCCCTCCCCTCAACTCTTCCGAGTTTAGTCTAAATCAGAGAAACACTAAAATCACTTTGCCAAGTGAGCTTGACCTTTGACGTATTCTTCTACAGCGCAATGGGTCAACCCCTTGGCGGATCCTCAACACCTTACAGAGTTTGGTTAAAATCAGATCAAAACTGTTCTGATAAAACTTGCACACTACAACTTGCTTACATAAAAGCCTGTCAGTTAGTGACGCAGTAACAGGTTGAGATGTTTGTCAGCTTCTTAAAAAGGCGAAACTGTCACTTTTTTGTACGTGTCAGCCTAGGCTTCGATCTTACCAGACTGAACACATGATAGGGATGCCTCATTCAGGACTGGTGCAGTGATATTTACGATAGTGTTTTATGACAAGTAGGTGTGTCTAGTGGAAAATTAGTCTGTTTTAAAGAAACTCAAATAAACTGTTTCGTGTCCTATTCTGGGATCGATATTCCGCTTTTTTTTTTTTTTTTTACAGTACACCACATCATCAACTTCCATACTCTGATTAACAAAATGAACAGCAGAATAACTAATGAAATATTATAGCATTCTTGAGGACAGGTGACAATCTCTCTCTCTCAGCCTGTATAGGTGATGACAGGGACAAGAGAGTGGTCTCCCAGGGGGGCGGGGGCGGTCTGGCAGCTACAACACACCACACTAAACCACTCACACTAAACATTTAAAGAGACCACCTGTGTTACTCTCCTAAACACCTGAAACATCCCTGGTCAAACATTTGAGAGATAAGCTGTGTTACTCCCCTAAACATCCAAGATATCTCCGGCTAAACATTTGAGACTGGCTGTGTGCTTAACATCCAAGAATCCGGCTGTGTTACTCCCCGAAACATCTGAGATAACCCGTACTAAATATCTGTGACAGACTGTGTTACTTCCTCTAAACACGAGATATACCCAGCTAAACATTCAAGTGATCTGCTTGTCATTTCCCTTAACTGAGACTTCCCCAGCAGAACACTGGAAACACATACACTTTTCTAGAGCCGGAATCAGACACAGGACCAAATTCTAAACGGGAAAGGAGACTTCGCAGCAACTCCTCAGTTATTTATTCTGCATATTACTTCAATATTCTCTTGCTTGTTACTCTGGCAAACTATGTCGTTTCGTTTCCTTTCGTTTTCGTTTTTAAAGGCTCCAACATACCTGCATGCGTCGGCCTTGTTCGCCTATTGTCGGCTCTCCATGCTGCTCGATCTCTGGCAGCTTCCATAATCAGTCCTTTATCCCTGAGGTCACAGTCAGTGACCTCGTCCCAGGTCTTTTTCGGTCTACCTCTCGCAACCCAACCCTAAACGTTAATGGTTCTCACTTTCTGCACCCAATTATTATCCCCCATCCTCTACTAAATATTATATATATAACACCAACTAATGATAATCGTACAAAATTGTTAAAAATGCTAAGATGCCTACAATGCCACCTATAATAATAATAATAATAATAATAATAATAATAATAATAATAATAATACGGATCATTTCCCCGCTCAAACGTATCCGATCGTGCATGCCGGAGGGTAAAATACGGAAGAACATCACCCCGTTTCACAGGGTCACGGTCGGGTCGGGTCGTTTCTCAGTGGCAGGCACGATGCACGTGAAAGAGAGGAACGGCTGGCCCAGAACATGGCCCTATCAAACGTGGTGTCCAGCTGCCAACACTTCCAACGTGATGTCCTGCTGCCAACACTTCCAACGTGGTGTCCTGCTGCCAACACTTCCAACGAGGTGTCCAGCTGCCAACACTTCCAACGTGGTGTCCTGCTGCCAACACTTACCCCCACCTACACCATAAGACACGCTGCAGGCACAGGACACTTCGCAGTATCTTTTCCGTAGCGATTTATTATGCATTTCTATACATTTTATACTCATACAGTCTTAGAGCTAAATACATTCGTCTGGCGGTGGCGAGAAAAATATATCACATTAATGAAGGGGTTAAAATATCAGCAACCCCCCCCCCAACAACAACAAAAATAATAATAATAATTACAATTTTACGAGGCTTAAGCTGAATAAAATCGTCTGGTGGCAAAGAGAATACAGCAAAATAAACGCCATGGTGATAGATAGCTCGTTAAACAAAAAAAAAAAAAAATCGAAGCACACACACACACACACACAAAAGCTAAGTTGAATTCCACGACGCCTAACCTGAATAAAATCGTCTGGTGTCGCCGGTGATAAAACTATACGGTACGCCATTTCAGTAAAGATCTCGTTAACCCCAAAATAAAACGAAGCAAGGACACAGTGAGCTAAGTTGGATTCCGGGACGGGTTTATTTATGGGCGCCAGGGGTCGAAGGGTTTAGCGCACGTGTTTTTAAGAAGGGCTGGGATCAAGGACGGGTTTATATGAACAGGGGAGGAGAGGTAGGGAAGAGAGAGACAGGAAACACAGACAGCATGGAGGAAAGGTAGGGAGGAGAGGAGGGAGGAAGGATAGGGAGGAGGAAAGGTAGCGAAGTATAAGAGATAAGGAAGAGGGAGCAAAGGTTGGGAAGGAGGAAGGGGGAAAGGCAGGGAAGAGGAAGAACAGGCTGGGAAGAGGGAAGGAGCGTAAGAGAAGAGGGAGGAAGAGCAGAAGTGGGAGGAAAGGTAAGGAGGAGAGAGGAAAGGAAGTGGAAGAGTGAGGAAAAGGTAGGGAAGAGGGAGGAAAAGGTAGGGAGGAGGGAGGAACGGTTCGAAAAAGGGATTAATTGAGGAAGAAGAATGAAGAAAAGAGAAAGAAAGGAGAGTGGGAGGGCTATGGCGAAGAATGGGGAGGAATGACGGAGAAAGGAAAAAGAAGGGGAAGGTAGCAAGTCTACAGTAGTCAACTATATCAAGATTCAGCCACATCAGCTCCGGGAATGAAGGAAGAGAAGGATGGAGGGAGAAAGAGAAGAAAGGATAAAAACAGTATATACGAAAATGGGAAAGCTGAGGAGGAAGAGAGAGAGGAAGGGAAGAAAGGATGGAAACTAAGTGAAAGAAAAACGGAGACAAGGAAGACAGGAAATAAAAGTAAGAAAGGGATGAGGGGGAAGGATGGAAAGGTTGGGGTTTCGCACGAGTTTCAAAAAGAAGGATCAGAATCTGGCCAGGGGGTTTTATGTATCAGCTGGGAGTACTGATTAATCCGGAGATATGTAAAGCAAGACCCGGAAGGAAGAATGGGGGGAGGGAGGGAGGAAGGAAACAAGCATGGAAGGAAGGAAGGATGGAAAGCAAAGGGAAGGAAGTAAAGTACTGGTGGGAAGAAGTTAAGTAAGAAAAAAAGGAGGGAAGGAAAAGAGAAGGTGGGGTATGAAAGAAAACACACAAGGTGGAAGGGTTCAGCACAGAAGTTTGTCCCTAGAAGAAAGATCGACATCAGAGTTTTTTATGTGAGTATCCCCTGGGAGTACTGACAGCTGGGGGCGGGGGGGGGGGGGGGAATGAAGACAGGTTGGCCAAGGTACTGAAGGTAGGGATGGGCAAAGAAGATTGTGGGAGGGAAGGAAAAGGTAAAGAATGAAGGAAAGGTTAGAGGAAGAATAGGACAGAGGATTGAAGGAGAGGACACAGCAGGGCAGGGCAAGATAAGGAAAGGTAGGGCAGGACAGGTTAGGTGGGGACGACAGCTGAGAAATTACACTGAAAGGCAAGTGGGCAGTTAAATAGGTAGGTATGATGGCTGACAGGAAGGTAGGCTAACAGACAGGGAGGTGGGAATGTACTGTAAGCTAGAGGACAGGAAGGCACGAAGGTAGGCAGGTAGGTAGGCAAGCAGGTAAGACAGCCAGCAAGTGAATAGGTTACCACAGGCAGGCAGGTAAGTAGGTAAGACAGCTGGTATGTAGGCAGGATAGCAGACAAGCAAGAACGTAGGAGGATAGGTACGTAAGACAGCTGGCATATAGGTAGGCTAGCAGATACACAGGTAGGTAGGTAGACAAGACAACTGGCAAGTAGGTAGGCTAGCAGACAGGTAGGCAGGTAAGCAGGTAAGACATCTGGCAAGTAGGTAGACAGGCAGGCAGGTAGGTAGGTGGGTAGGTGTAGGTTATACTGGGGCGGACCGGTTCCACCTGTTTTTGTCACAGAAATGATTACTCGTGCCTGATTGAGCCGCTGTGAAAGGCTAAAAATAGACGCCACCCTAATACATTTTCCCACAACAGCCACACGGACCTTCACATAACCGTGCTCACACCTTATTATTAACTACATCGACCAATAAATTGTCTGAAGTTAGCAAAGGTTAAAAATAGACGAGAACTTTTTTTTTTGGGGATAATTCAGACTTCAGTTAACATTATCCTCCTTTACCCTTTTATAACATAGTCACACAAACTCGTCTGAAGTTAGCAAAAGTAAAAATAGACATGCTTAAAGTCAAATAGTGGTTAACATCCTTTTTACACCCTACCAAGGCCACATAACATCGTTTGCAGGTAGCAAAGGTTAAATATGACACTACGATAGTTCCTTTTTCCCCTAAGGAGTCAGTGTTATGCCTTGTAAAATCGTCTGTCGGTGGCAAGAGTTCAGAAGAGTATTTTTTTTTCCCCCAGGTGAATTGCACTGTTCACATCTTCGCTGATACCTTTACTGCGAGACCAAATACAATACTTCACCCTATTACTACGAGTTCCAATAAAATCGTTTGATGGTAGAATGAGATAATAAGGACATAGTGGTACATAATTAACAGAAAATTCAGAGCTATTTTCATAGGAGCCATAGAGAAGAAGCCTACAACAGCTAAAAAAAAAAAATACAAGTGATTCAGAATTGGTTTACATCACCCTAGTTACCCCTCTTCAAAAGGTAAAAATAAAAATCGTCCCCCCCCTTTACTGTGACGCAAAATAAAATCGCCTGACTTCTTTAAGTTAGAAAAGGACGTTAGGGGGACATCTTTCCTAGAGAAGTAAGACTTAAATGGAATGAAGTTCAGGCAAATGGAATAAACTTCAGACCTAAATGAAATAAACTTCAGACTTATGTGGAATAAACTTCAGGCTTATGTGGAATAAACTTCAGGCTTATGTGGAATAAACTTCAGACAAATGAAATAAACTTCAGATGTAAATGAAATAAACTTCAGACTTGAATGGAATAAACTTCAGACTTAAATGAAATAAACTTCAGACTTGAATGGAATAAACTTCAGACTTAAATAAAATTCACTTCACACTTAACTGTAATAAACTTCAGACTTGAATGGAATAAACTTCAGACCTGAATTGAATCAACTTCAAATTTAAGTGGAATAAACTTCGGACTTAATAGAATACACTTCAACGGAATAAACATCAGACCTGAATGGAATAAACTTCAGACTTGAGTGAGGTAAACTTCAGACTTAAATGGAATGAACTTCAGTTTTAAATCAAATAAACTTCAGACTTAAATGGAATAAACTGGTCTGATGGCGGTAAGTGTTAGAAACAGACGCGCGGGGACTCAATTTTTCTCACATGCGTCAGAATAAGCTTAACATCGCCAACGTTAACCTCACTACTACCACGCCAAATTAAAGAAAAAAAAAATCCCCCTAACAGCAGAGGGTTAAAAAGGATATAGTACATTCACTCTCTCTCTCTCTTTACAAATGTTTCAAATGCTGGTTCACTTTGTCGAAAACCTTATTATCACGCAGACACATAAAACCGTCTGGCAGTAAAGGATAAAAATAGACTATTCACACACACACACACACACACACTTATACATACACACACACACACACACACACACACACACACACACACACACACACACACTTATACATACATACACACACACACATATAAATTACAATCCTATATAACACTGCTCACCCCTTTATTACAGGGTAGATTAATCCCGACTGACGAAGGCAAGAGTTATAAATAGACACAGACAGACTACATTTTTCCTCCATGAGTCAGACAGCTTCACATCACTCACGTTAACCTCATTCTTCACAAGGCCATATAAAACAGTCCAACGGCGGCAGAAACATCAACTGACACCGGATTTTATTCTAATTTTAAAGATTACTTAGAGTCAGAGTCACGGTTTTTATCTCCTTTGTCAAGAGGCTAAACATATCGTTGAAATTTATTACCAGACTAATATTCACCCATTACTTTATTACTAGCCTCAATAAAATCATTAGAGGGTAGCAAAAATAGTATGTCAAGAGCAAGAATTGAATGGAAGCCGCGTTTTTGTACTCAAGGGGTTAACAGCACGAGCAATCAATTCAGACGGGTAAAGAGAGTTTACTTACCATATGCTAAAAACAAATATGAACTAACTCCTGTGCTGAATAAAATGGGCTGGAGGAAGCAATGATAAAATGAAGGTCCTCGGAGTAAAGTGATTAATAAATATGAATATAATACATCTGCAGGAAGAGCTTGATTTGCCCTGAGATTTACATAAAGTCTTAAAAAAAAGTCCCTGTCGTACGTATGAAGTGTTTTTACAGGCCAACAAACGCAGCGTGGAAGCTTCTGTCTTTCTTTCTCCATAATTACCTTACTTAAGAATATTATCGTTGCTTTAGTTACGAGAAGAATATTATCCCAAGTAATTCTTTGTTTCTGCAGGAAAGAAGAGAAAAGGAAAGCAGAGAATCTTCCCTGCCGCTTGCTCTTCTACCAAAAACCAGCCCACCCAAAAAAAAAAAAAAAAAAAAAATCAAGTTTGTTGACGCCTCTTCTCCCTGGCCTGCATAAACGTTCACATCTCCACATCCACTAATTACAGAGACACAGGGTAGCACAGAAGCCGCGCTGGAGGGGGGGGGGCCTCTGGGTGGCTCTGTCCTACCCTCCTCCTAACCCCACCTATGATTTTACCCTTTACCACGTTCGATAGGCTCTGCTGAGGGGGATGGGGGTGGGGAGGTGATGGGTAGGGCTGCACTATACTCTTCTTACTCTAGCTTGGCCTAAAACTGACATTTATCCATCTCGAATTCTTAGCTGTGGCAAGATATTAACACAAGAATATAAGTCATGAAGCAGCGCTATGGAAAGCATGTCGAGCCGCAGCACTGCCTCGTCCTGACATCGAGTTAACACGAACTAAGCAGGGAAAGACAAATTTTGAGCCAAGTTAGTATGAAAAGAGTAAAGTTTGTGGGGGTGGACGCTCAAAAATTAACACCGGTCCGCAATAATTAAATAACCGAACCTACACTACACCACTGTCTACTTCACCTGTCTTCTGTTTCACCGGTGTGCCTAGTGTCTGTCCCATCCTTCTCCTAACCCCCCCAAGGACTTTCCCATGACTTTACCTTTTACCAGCTGAAGTGGTGTGGTGGTCTGATGAAGCTAGTGTGAGTAGGAAGGCGAGGTGTTAATCTCTTCAAGGAAAGTCTTAAGGTGGCAAGAACAAAATACTGTAATCGACCAGATATTACTAAAAAAATGCCAGCAGAATCCATCACTTATCATCCCAGTATCTAAACTTCGAGACACGAGGTGAGGTGGACTTCAAAAACAATAAAACACAAAAGTAGGGACAAATAATAAAAGAAAAAAGCAGGGACAAACAATCATTTAGCAACACATCATAATGCAAGCATGTAATGATATGAATGAAGATAGTTTTGCTAATCTATTCACTATGCAAGTCTTCCTTTGGCAAAATAAAATCGTCTGGTCTCCAAGTTACATTACATAGCCTGACGGAAGGGAACAAAAAATGTATATATGCTCAAAGGGGCTACGTAAGGAATCGAGATGGAAAATGGCAGAGATGGGAGGGGTGGCGTGCGACACAAAAGAGAACCAAAATGAAAAGGGAGAGGGGGATCCGCAATGGAAAAGGGAGGGGGGAAGAGAGGATAGGATAGGGGTGAGATGGAAAGGGGGACCAAGATGGTAAGGGGGGAGGAGAGAAGATGGCCGAGATAGGAAGGAAGGATGAAGAGGGGGGTGAGGTTAAGGCGAGACAGGAATGGGCCGAGATGGAATAGGGGGTGATATGGGAGGGGGCCGAGCCGGGTCGTCTAGCCAGCCGCACAGACACACCAGCCGGCCCTACCTACCTATCTACCTACCTACCTAGCCCGCTAAAAAAGAACGTCGTCGCACCGAAAATAGCTTGGCCCGAGAAACACATTCGCTGCCTCCCGACTCCACCACCACCGCCTTCCCTTCCCTCCACCTCCACCTTCCATCCCCCTGCCTGCCTCTCCACCCACTGCCATAAACACTACTTTCATCCACCCTTTTCGCTACAATCATAGCCCACCCACTCACCTGCCTAAGGGGCCACCCCCACTCACACACCCACCCCACCCACCCACCAAACTTCCCACCCCCTCTGTTTCCCCATCAATCCTTTCCGCCACAATTACTGCCGCCATCCACCATCTCTGCCTACCCGCCGCCCGCCCACCCACGACCTAAAACCATCCCACAACCATCTAAGCTACTCCACCCACCCGTCCACCATCATTGCCTACTCGCTCATCCCACCTACTGTATTTACAAAACTTGCCAAACTCAACTCATACACACTTCTACAACCATCCCAATCCATCCACGTTCCCACATCCACATAAACCTCCATCCACTCTTCTACACCTACCTACACTCCCATCCACTGTCCCACATCCATCCACACCTCGATTCCACTCTTCAACATTCATCCATTCTTCTACCCTCCCTGCCACAACCATCACCCACTGCCACACCCATCACCTCCACCCACCCAACCACATATTTCTTCTACCATCCACTCAGTCTGGTGGAATTCTCGAACACCGGTACGTAATGGTCCACTCTAACGCAATCAATCAATCAGGCAGCCAATCATCCATCAAAACCACTCACCGACGCCACTCCCAAGCCACACCACCTTCGCCTGCCCAGTCTTACATATTCAATCATCACCATCACTGTCGTCGTCGTGTCACCACCCATTCATGCACTCAGTCATCATCATCACCACCACCTATCCTTGCACTCAGTCACAAATCATCATCATCATCATCGTCATCATTATCGTCCACTCCCTATCCTCAATCACCAACCCTCCCCCCCAGCACTTTGCAACACCAACTAATTCCCCCATGTACTTAACTGAAGCATCCATTAAGCAATTTATCCACTTTGTTACTTCCACTTAACCACTCCACTCGCGGGGTGAAAGTGCTCCGTCCAAAAACACGTTCTTTACCCCTTCATTACAAGGGCGTATTATACTTATTACTGACACTACCTTCCGTATTTATTTTCTTTCTTTTCCTTTCCTTCCTGGCCGTCATTCCTTCCTCTTCTCTTCTCTCATCTCCTCATCCGTCCTTCTTATATTCAATTTATTTCCTCCTCTCCTCTCCTCTCCCCTCCTCCTTTCTCCTCTCCTCTCCCCAACCCCCCTCATCCTCCTCCTTCATTACCTTGTTACCTCAAATCTCCAGCTGTTCAATCTTTCAACATTATCAATAGCCAGCATTCCTTGCTATCAATTATACCCAATTAAATAATCCGCTCCGACACTGATTATAGCTTCCACAAATCAAGCTTTTTACATCCTTTACATTGTGTTGAAAATAGAAAACAGTATCACAGCAACGAAAATTAATAGCTGAAAACATTATCGTAGTAAAGAGAAAGCACAATAGAAAAAATTGTCGTGGCAGAGAAACCTATCGTAGCAGCGAACAATACCGCGGCAGAGAAACAAAACCGCAGAGAAGATATCGCAGCAGAGAAAATATCGAAACAGAATATATCGTAGTAGAGAAGATATGGTGGTACAGGAAATATCGAAGAGAAAAATAATGAAGCAGAGAAAAATTTTTGACAGATAATCGTAGAAGGGAAAAATCGTTACAAAAAAATTATCATAAAGATCAGTCAGAAAAAATAATGGAGAGAACACAATCGCAGCAAAAAAATAAAAATAAATAAATAAATAATAATAATAAAAATAAGAATAATAAAACCAAATCAAAACATGCGATGCAGAACATCATCTTAGCAAAGAAAAATATCGCAGAAAAGAACATCGTAAGAGAATCATGTCGTAGCAGAGAACAATACCGTATCAAAGAACATGGTATCAAAAATAAATTATACAACAATGTGTTTAATGTTTATGTGACACGCATGTTTACAAATCAGGTAGTACGTAAGATCAAAAGTGAAGGCGTCTGTTGTGTGTGGGGCCAGGAGGTCGTACTGGCATCATAGAACTCACAAGGACATCGCAGCTGACAAGGACATCAAAGGGCCGACAGAGATACCACAGATCATACTGGGACATCACATAGCTAACAGGGATGTTAAAGGGACATCAGAGATCCCTGAACTGACGGACATCAGAGGAATATCACTGAGCCACAGAGGAACATCGCTGAGCCGACAGGGACATCAAAGAGACATCGCTGAGCCGACGGACATCAGAGGAACATCGTTGAGCCGAAAGGAACATCAAAGAGACGTCGCTGAGCCGACAGGGACGTCAGAGAGATATTATAGACCAGACAGGGACGTCAGAGACATATCACTGAGCCGACAGACATCACAGCGATATCTCAGAGCCAACAGGGACATCAGAGGGACAATACAGCTAACAATGACATCAGAGGTGCATTACAGAGCCGAGAGGCACAAAAAGACATCAGAGAACCAACAGGAACAAAGGGACATCACAGAGCGTACAGGGACATCAGAGGGGCATCACAGAGCCCACAGGGACATCATAGAGCCGGGCCGAGGCACAATTAGGTAGAGAGGAGATGTGCAGTTCTTGGTAAGCTAAAAATAGCGTCCATTAATCGCGTAGCAGCCTGGGGCAGCTGGTCCACGTCTGCCTATTCTGCCCCCACATACCCTTCCCCAGGCCTGTACCTCCGCCTCGCCCCAGGCCTGCCAGTACACCAGCCCCACCTCACCCGGCTCCGCGCCTGTCAGTGCTCCAGCCCCGCCCCGCCCCATACCAGTAGACCTACGGTCTGCCTCAAACTGCTTCAACCCTGTCTTTCACTGCTATTCACGAAATGCACTTTGTGTGTGTGTGTGTGTGTGTGTGTGTGTGTGTGTGTGTGTGTGTAAATTTTCCTATTAGAACTTTCACACATTCACACATGCGCTGTGTACTAGAAGATAAACTGGTACTTTTCAGCCATACAAAGACAGCATTAAGAGAATAGCTGTGCTCCTGTTTCAGTGACTGCGGTAAGTGTTCAAACCACAGTTTTTAAACATTACTGTACCAAATGTGCTTCTCTGTTTAAGCACCAAAATTCTTGCTAAACAATTACATGAAACAAGTTATATATATGCTGTTGAATGTTGTTCTTTCTGTTGATGTATACAAAATACGTGTCTAGCTCAGGAAATGAAAGTCGAAGATGTGCCGTACAACTCTTCTGTCAATTTCAGTTTAATATTCAAGCACCTATCCTCTGTAAAAGCAGTTGATTAGCCCTGGCCTACACATCCATCCATCCTATACCGGTATCCTCACACCACCACCCTAACCCCAGCCTACTACACCCTATACCCAGCCTACTACACCCTACCCAGACTACTACACCCTACACCCAGCCTACTACACCCTACACCCAGCCTACTACACCCTCACCCAAGTCTGGTACTACTAAATCCTGCGAGAACCTCTCTCAATCTGCCAGCCAGCCCTCACAGCCAACCAACACCCAACCCCACCCTGCCAACTCCACCTCTGCCTTCCCCTCTCCTCCTTCCCCTCTACCTGCCAGTCACCTGTACTGCCTTCGTCTTCCTTAAACCCTCTTGCCTCCCCCCTACTTTCCTTTCCCATCCCCTCCCCTGCCAGCCAGCTCTCACAGTCAATCAACATCCCACCCTGCCAGACCCTTCTCGTGCCAGTAACCCTGTCTGCCTCTTCCCCTACCGGTACCCTTGCTCTTACCTTCCCATGCTGTCACTCTCTCCACCTATCTCTATCCCTCACCTGTCTTTCCCTCCACTGCCTTCCCTTTTCACCAACTCCCCTACTTTTCCAAGTACGCCACCCCTTGCACCTGTCTTTCCCTCCTCTGCCATCCCATCACCCTGACCCTACCCTATCTGCTGGTCTCCCTGCCTTCCTGTATTCTATCTTTCCACTCTCCCTCTCACTTTTTCTTTCCTTCTCCCCTTTGTCTCTTCCTCTCCCTCCCTCTCTCTCTTCCTACCCCTACCCCTACCCTACTTCCCTTTACCTTCCCCTCTCCCTGCCTCCCCCTCTTCCTATCCCTCCCCCCTACCCTACTCCCCTTACCTAACCACCCCTACCTTTCCCTCCCGTCCATACCTCCCCCTCTCCCTTCCTCACCACTACCAGGAAATAACTGACAGCCGTGAGAGGAAAATAAAAAAGTGACTAAAAAAAAAAAAAGCCAAGATGACATGCCTCAGACTGATACCTGAAAAACAACACTGCTCATATTTTATCACTAACAAAAAGAAAACATTCCTCCCAGGAGTGATGCCGCTTCTTGCACGGCCTTCCAAATGCCGAGGGGAAAAGAAAAAAAATAGAGGAGGATTCTAGATTAACAAGATAGCGTCACAGTTTGGGAAAAATGAACTGACAAGCTGCAACAAACACACTTTCAGACGTGTGCCCTTAACATACACATATAAGTACGTACACACACA
>JAGKTI010027214.1:0-13329 GCA_018397915.1 Birgus latro | reverse complement strand
GTCTTCGAAACGAGCTATAAATGGCTCGATTCACTCGCCTTCCTTGTAAGAAGGAAGCTTGAGACGTGGAGTTGCTAGAAAAGGTGCTGAGAGAGCAGTAGTGGAGCTTGGATTAGCTGCACTCGATGTGCCTGAAGCCAAGGAATCTCGCTTCAGCTTCAGCACTTCAAGCTCGTGTTCACGTCCTTGGCGCTCGTGTTCACGTGCTTCGCGCTCGTGTTCACGTTCTCTCTCTCGTTCCTCGCGCTCGGCACGCTCACGTTCTTCACTTGCCTCGCGCTCGGCTCGCTCATGTTCTTCACGTGCCTCGCGCTCGGCACGCTCATGTTCACGTGCTTTGTCACGCTCTCGTTCCTCGTACTCACGTTGTTCTTTCTTATACTCACGTTGTTCTTTCTCATGTTCGCATTGAATTTTCTGCTCTTCACGGGCGGCATTCTCGCGTTGCTGCTCGTAATTGAAGTGCGACAGGACATTATCTCGAATTTCCTGGGGGTTAGTAAGCCCCATATCCTTAGCTTCTTGCACGAATGCACTGGATTCCAT
Organism: Birgus latro; assembly: GCA_018397915.1. Lineage (NCBI taxonomy): Eukaryota > Metazoa > Arthropoda > Malacostraca > Decapoda > Coenobitidae > Birgus > Birgus latro. The sequence continues at coordinate 12,783 of JAGKTI010027214.1, read as the reverse complement.
CGTGCTTAGTTTGAGACTGAGTGAGTAAAGTAAGAGTGAGTGAGTAATTTGGTAATAATTCCAAGCTAGGAGTTTATCCTGGAATGAGGTCGCCAGATGTCAGGGGGAAAAATGTATAATTCAGGAGGATAATGTAATATTGTATAATTGGAGTATACAGTGTATAGCTATGTGTGCTAGGAATGAATATCGAGTCATTTATTACGAGAGAATAGACTCGTGAAATCAAGTGGCGATTTCACTTTATGCTGGCTTACTTCGCCAATTCTCTACAGTCGAGAATTTATAGACTTTCTCAACGGTACACAGCAGAGACTAGACGCTCAAGTGGGCTGTAATATTGTACCGTTGACCTCTGAGAAAGTCAGTTTCTCCCCTTAACATTAAAATAATAATAATAATAATAATAATAATCAGGATTTTGGCTGAGCCAAACTCCTAGCTAGCACAACGGATTTAAGGATTAATGCCAAAAGCTGGCCTAAGTACCAGTCGTGATTAATATAAAGAGTTGTGCTAACGTGGAGTAGCAAAACTGTACTAAATATGTGGGAAAATTAAACACGACTGTTGCATTTAACAAAGCTCAAGAAAACGAACTGTAAATTTATTGAATACAAGAAAATTACTTTACGTTACATGACTCCAATTCAAATCAAAGAAAGGGAAATGCACTCACTCAAACGCTCAGACAAATAGCTAAATAACACAAAAACTTAAGCCTAGGAAAACAAAAGGAAATACTAATCGGTATAGATGAGACTGTGCTGAAGTCGATCACCAACAGGTGGCAGCTTCGGTAATACACGCCAGTACAAGCTGAGATCTGAAATTGCTAAGAAAAGTGATCACTCGAGCTTTCGTAAAGCACAACCGCATGCTCCGTGGCTACAAGACAGACTGGGTCTGGTTTTGAGTGTACGACGTGAGGAATGTGAGAAAGGGGTGTGGCCATAACGGCCTGGGAGGCGGAAGCAATAATTCAGAAATTATCGCTCAGAGGAATGCACCGTCTGCACATAAAAACATTAACTCGCGAAAGAATGACGAAAGTTTTGACAACTTGATGCGAATATAAGTACGCGAGCGGACGACGACGGTTGAGAGAATGAGCGAAATCTTGTGCATTTCATAATAATTCGTTCCTCCCGCAAAATCACTCGATGTCACAATTTACGTTACATAACTTTACAATGTAGAAAATTCGTGACACAGACATTTTCCATTCCACACTTCTGTCCCACAGTGAAGTTTTCTCGTATATTTTATATGTTGAGTTTTGTTTTTATCTGCATTTCTTGTCACATTATCTCACATCGATACTGACTTTCTTATACTCTCCACCATTAACCAAACAACTTCTTTATAATTTTTTAGTTCGTCTGCCTTTACCAAGTAACATTTCGAGATATCTTTATGTTTATTTGTCCTCCCACACTATATCTTCTCCATCTTTCCGCTCATAAACAACCATGTCCTCCAGGCTGTTGCTTTGGGTTCCGAGCTGTATCTCCCAAACGTTTTCGGCAGGCTGACCACAGAATTTGTGATTATGAATATCGATATCCTGTAAGTTTACCTGAAGAATATATCCACACACACACACACACACACACACACACACACACACACACACACACTGAAATATTAGTTAAACTTGTTTGTCACAATTTCTGTATAATTTTCCTCTGACGTTGGAGGCAGTTATTTAACTGAGTGCCAACAATGTCTTATTATATATTCACATTTGTTCATTTTTTTAGATGCTATGTATACAGAGGATCTTTTAAAAACACTGGTGTTCCTTCTCAGTACAGTTAACTTTCATATTTTACCTGGTACTTCAGGAGATAGTTTCACCTACACGTATCAGAATCCATTTAAAATAGTTTGAATGTATTTTAAACCCATACTACGTGCAAGTTTCTGATCTGATTTGAATATATTTTAATGCCATCTTATAAACTACTGTACGTTGTATGCGAATTTATCGTTCAAGATGAACATGACCAATAAGGCTGCTGGCGTCCACGAAGCGAAAGCTGATGAAGTGTGGTGGAGAGAATGAAATGAACTTTTTTGTCGGAGTATACCAAAAAGCTGGGATTAGTGGGGTTTTACCACTGGCGTGGAGATAGATTTTGATGTGATATTTAACTGTTACATAAAAATTATAGTGACTGAGTTGGTTCAATAATTATCAAGAATTAGTCTCTAGAGTGTTGTTAAGGTGCTTGTGGATGAGACAACGTGAGTGAGAGGTCGGCATTTTTGGTTGTCCGACGATGAAATGATGTGTATATTAAATGCCTGCATTACAATAGATAATGGAGGAAGCACGTATTATGAAATATAAAATATTTATCGTATTTCCAGATCTGAAAGAAAGTCCCAGAATGAACAAGGAGAGATTATTGAGAGCGATATTTTGGTAATATACGGAAGAAAACTTGCCCAATGCTGAAAAGTTTATACCAAGATACCGAAGCTTCTTTATACTGTGTAATGTGAGGCAAGAGTAAGTGATTTTTCCCATGACTGTTTGATCATTTCTTAAGACGAATTCAACGGCCCTGGACGACAGACCCAGAATCAGAGTGTTCCGTCTCATCCTTTGTCTATTCGTTCTTGTTCTGCAGGCTGCATCGTTTGAGCTATATTAGAGATTGAGGTGACACACGAATCCTCTTCACCTGACATTGTACTCTTGTCCAAGAGGTCGTCATCTCCAAGGTCGCTGTGACCAAAAGTAGCTGCAAGGCATAGAGCAAACATAATTATGTATTTACTGGATGTAAAAGTAGGGCTAAAAGGGACGTAGACACCATGAGGTGCTGAACAGCACTTTCATCTCCATACTTAGGCCTTTGATCCTGTGGCGCATTTTTCATTCAATTTCCTGGGATATAAGGCCACTGTATCATCCAGTATGACGAAATTACCTTCTCTAGGAGTTATTCTAGGTACTCATTTTACGTATAAACCCGTAATGAGTGGATGGACACCTAAGCTGAGTGACGTCAACGCAGGATACAAACCCTGACGCTAACCTCAACTGCTAAGCTGCCGGCCGCAGCTTGCTGACCGTTCATCCACCGAGGCTGCTCAGAATGCAGTAATCTGTGACCTCATCATGATCTGCATACTACTCACTGAACACTTGCAAATTTTAAATAAATGAATAAATAAATAAATAAATACGTGCATCATTGGTGTTGATCATGTCATAATTCTGGACCGATTTTGATGATTGCTGTGTATAATGAATCATCTCCAGCTGACGGTGTGCCCTTGTCTTAATGGTCGCCATACTCAGATGAGTCCCAGGGTCACAGGGGCGTTTAGGGAACCAGGAAAAAAGAAGAAACCTGATGGAAAGTGGAGATGGAGAAAAGGAATATGCATTGGCTGGAGGAAAAATATGAGAAGCTGAATGAAGTTTAGAAAAGTTAGAAAGCAAAGAAACTGAATATGACAGAGAGGTGCATCATTGTGGAATTATAACTTGAAAATCCACAGCCTTTGCCTGCACTACCGGTAAAAGAAATGATACAGGAGCTTTTATAGTATTCTTGTACTATTACAACTCTCAAAATGTTGTTTGTTCAAGATGTGACAGGATTTTTTTTTTCTCTTGATGAATGTAATTGCAGTATGTACTGCCTTCACTACCTTTGGGATAATTTTGGAGCCTTTGTTTTGTGCCCAGCTGGCTATAAATTTCAGTATCAATATAATTTTATAAGTCTTCAAAATCTCAGTGGTGCAACATTATAAATATTTTTAAAGATACTGAGTGCCATTTTAAAGTCTCTTTATGATAGTGGTCTCAGTAAAATTATGGAAATGTGGATACATCTGTCATTGCTGTTGATAACGTTTTAGTTATTTACCGGTATAAAGTGGTGGATAAACATTAAATAACTCTAGACTATGTACCTCTAATGCTGTACGTATCTCTTTACTTATACAGGGACCAATTTTCTCCACTTCTTTCCTCACATTTATCTGTGATTAGTTAACGTCATTTTCGCAGTTTGCACATGTAACATCTTTTCATTAATAGATTTATTTCTTTTTACATTTGTTCTGCAAATTCTCACTTCAGTCCCCAAATGAAAGTGTCTGAAAACATTAAGTAGAAACATAAGAAAGGATATAAAACTGTGAAATAAAATAAAATCTAGCAATTTTTTGTGTGACTCTTTGCCTCTCGGACACTGCAACCAACAGCCAAAAATTGTCTTCATTCAGGCATCGCACAAAAGGCAGGAATAATACAATATCTGTACAGCAAGTGATTCAATTTTGATGTTTATGTTTCAGGTTTATAATTCGCTTGTAAATACATCTTTGCTTTCTCCAGTGTTGGCTGTTATAATACACTTAATTCACGTTTTTCCATTACAAACCTGTGCAGTCTTTTCCTATCACCAAGTCACCATCTACACGCAGACCCCTATCCATACACTTACCCAGTCAGTCACCCTCAATTTGTCAATAAGGCTACCAATAATATCTACCTGCCACATAGTTGTGCGACCATTTCCTCACGCTAACCAACCTTCCACACACAGTCACCCACCGCACTATCAGAAGTCCTGTCGTCTCCCCTGCATTTCTCTCCATTCACCACAATAGTTACTCGGGCGAAACGGATGCAAACGACACTGACGACAATGATCTGTGGCCAACAGACATCAGTGAAGGTCAGTTTGGATTCATAAGGCTGGCAGTCAGAGACCATGGAACAAGAAATAGGAGAGAGGACAGGAGTAAATGTGCTGCTGACTGTACATGTACCTAATCAATCACTTTTCATGCATCTAGGAGTCCATCTATAATTCTTCGGGCCTATCTCCATCCCCATCTTTCCATTTGTTATCCCATGGCATATCTTACAAATTATGAATTTTCCTCGCACAAATCCAGACTTCACACACACACACACACACACACACACACACACACACACACATGGCTCTGACCTTGCCCTGTAAGTGTGAACTTTGACAGATTGTTAGGAAAAATAATCATTCCATTCTTGCCTTGCCTTACACCCAACCGTTGGCCTAGGTCTGGTCTAGACTGATCAAAACTGGATAAGATGATCTCACTTGTCCAGTATTTGTCATACCCCAGTGACCTTGACCTTTGATCCATTATCATCAGCGACAATTGGTTTTCTCTCCTATGACCCTCTGCCTCTTCAGCCTATCTGGTTGAAATCGGATAAAATAGTTTTTTTCTTTTTCTTTTTAATGCAAGGAAGAAGAAACCAATTGCTAGAAGTCAGCAAACTGATCCCTCCAAGTAAAAATAAAAACAAGATATAGAGAGCCAAATTCAAGATCCGTTCCTTTCAAGATGCCTGAACACACTGAGTTCATAGGCAGTAGCAAATACAGACAAAGGGAAACAGTTCCAGAGCTGACCTGTTGCATACATGAATGGCTGTGAGTTACGCCTAACTTTTGCATTAAAAAGCTGGACAAAAAAAAAGGATGAGAGTTTGCTGCTAGACGGATGGTACGCGCCCGTAGTAGTGGTGGAGAGATGAAAGCAGACAGTTCAAAGGAGCAGTGACCATTGAAGTAGTGATAGAAAAGAGATAAAGATGAAACAGTGCAATGAAGAGATGGAGCTTGAAGGGAGCCAGTAAGAGGAGGAGAGTTAATGAGACGAAAAGCCTTTGACTCCACCTTGTTGTGAAGAGCTGTATGTGGGGAGAATCCCAACATGTGAGGGTTGTACTCTAGGCAGGGGAACTATCAGCTGCAGTGAAATGAATGTTTTTCCAGTGAGTGGAGGAATGTGTCGAAACAACCATAAACATTCATGTTTTGCAGCTTGTTAGTCTCAGATTAATTTTTTGTGCTGGGGTGTCCAAGCACCTCAAGGTACCAATGATGTAAAAATTTTAGAGGCTGCCCACGCAGGGCTAAGCCAACATCCCCTTACCTTGTCTTACTCTGGCGCTGAACGACTGCCTTAAAATAATGTGTATGGTTTTACTGGGTCTGAACCGTTTATTTCGGCGAGTTACGTATGGTAGATCCTGCACCTAATACTCTTATGTGTATACGGTCCCTGAATCGACTTATCGTGACCGCTGTACCAGTAAGCTTGATTCTTTGCATACAGCTGCACTCTTATAATCTAAAACTATCTGTATTAGTGTGAATGGGTGTGATAGACCTAAATGGACAAGAAGGGCCTAAAGGATGTCTACAATCCTATCTTCAAAGCATGGATGATGCTGAATTATGGCACATACCATTATTGGTGTGGTCTGATTCAATCCTTATCAAGGTAAATTAACCTGATGGACCAGAAGTAACCTGAAAGGAACTTAACTACAATAAACTAAAGTGATCTACCTGGGTGTGAACATGGCTGAAATGAACTTCTGTAAAGCGACTAAACAGGATTTAAAAGAACATGACTGGACCTGCCTGGAAAGGAAGGCCCTGTCATGATCTAACTCTGCTTGCCTTGACACATTGTCACCTGTATTGCCCTTGGTGGATTTGAAGTCACCTGACAGAGCGTGAGTGGAGGTGAGTGGTATAGTAAACCAATGGACTTAACTGAGTGGTCCTGAATCTGGGATTCTCTCTGTCGTTTCATCTCCAGGTTTAAGGCAGGAGTTTTTTTCGACATTTGCATTTAGATTGCAATTTGTGTGTGTGTGTGTTTTTGTGTGTGTGTGTGTATTTATTCATTTTTACATTTTACTTGATAGCTGACGGCAGTGCTCTTTGACATAACGTTTTTAGGAATTGCTCATGTAATCAATCAAAACGTTAATCCAGTGAATCCCTTTCAGTCTTTTCTGGCCCATATAATTCAAATTGACTTATTCATCATCAGCATCAATATCATAACCTTATTTATCGGCCCGTCGATTATCCAAGTGAAGTTACTCACTCCACACATGTATGTTGAGTAAGCAATCTTTCGCTCCTGACTGACATTATGTGAAAGGCAAACTCCAATCATCCCCCGGATTTAGCTTTATGTGCCACATTCGGTTGAAGTGTCAACCCACTGAGCTGCCAGGTGTCCATTTGTTGGATAGCTGTTATTACCCAACGTAATAAATGGTTTCCTTGGTTGCAGAAATCCATGTTGGTTGTCACTCAGAGAAGAGTCACACTTTATCGTGTAAACGGATGGTGGTCACCTCCACCTACCAAATAGTAAATGTCCATATACCTCCCCACAAATTGTCGACATTATTTTTTTACCATTTTTTTTTTTTTTTTTTAGTGTGAGGAAGGGAAACGAAATGGGAGGAGGAAGGGGACGCCGGGATAAAAATAACGTTCACCTTAATTAAAGAGCTGGCTCCCTAATTAAGTCTGTGGGGACGTAAAGAAACAGTAGGAAATTTCTGCTGAAAAAAACACTTTCTTAATTATCAAACCCGGAAAATTAGACGTTGAATAAGCAATAATATATGAATGAAAATAAAGAGGTGAAATGTGACATATCATGATCTTACATGCAAGTACATAATATTTGCTTATATTCGTAGCAAGTATGAGTGAAACGAATCTCACAACAAACATGCTTGAACACCCATTCCAATTACTCTTAGTACGAACCGTAACCGCGTTTGAAGCCGAATAAAACATATGCCTGCGTTGTAATTGTTGTTTTGGTGTCTGGTGGTTTGCGTCCATCATATTGTACACATTTGTCTCGTTACGCTTTGGAGACTCAAAAATTAACGCATAGGCTATAAGTCAAACATCTGAGAAAGAGGTGTTCAGAAATAAGGCTCATTTACATGCATATTAATTTTCAGGTCGATTTGCCCAGTGATAAAGGCGCAAGGCTGTACCAAAGGCAGTAAGTAAGATGAACACCAAGGGGTAAAAATGCATTTCTCTTTTGGGAAATATAATAAACCAGGACCATTGTCTCCACTACTAAGACGTTTTCTAGAAAGATTTTTGCTTTATCTATTTTTTCTCAATACATTCTAACGACTTTGGTCAGCTTTAGACTGTTAACAGGACTGATTAGATGCAGACTCTATAAATCTTGTCGCTACGAAGGTCGATCCTCAAGGGAAGAAAGTAGTTTGATGTTAAAAGAAAGCAGGAATGGTTGGAGTGAAAGGAAGAACAATAGTATACTTTGTTAACAGAAGTGGAACATGATGGCCTACAACAAGGTTCAGATAAGAGTGGCTATTGTAACATGTGGAAAGCACAGCGAACTGGTGTAATGTGGCTGACAAAATAATGGGCATTTTTCATTAACAAACTCGCACAGCAATTGATGTAGGTGGCCATCACCCATTCAGTTGATGTACAAATTTCTGGTAACTGTGCTGAAAGACAAGCCGGACGGTTTCCTGTCGTAACATGCAAACTTTTACCACGTTGGGTTGTAGTAATATGTAGCCAAAGAGACGCCTGGTGGTCTAATGGGTTAAGGCCCTCAGACAGTTGAGTTCTACAAGCGTTTACATCCGAGAGAAAGCTGAGATTTTCTGCTCACATAATGTCACTCAGTACTAGCAGCTGGCCATTCTGGCCGTGAATGTCACGACTGTCAATCCTTGCCTCAAGCCATAACACTGATGATGGGACAGTAAGTTGCTGGATGAACGACAGATCGAAAACATTATTGCACAGTCGAAAGTAAATTATTGCTTTTTACACAGGAAGCAAGGTACCAAAGCTAGGACATTGCAAGTCGTTGTTTCCTGAAAAGGAAAAAGTGAGTCTTACTAAAGATACGTTTACTTCAAGATGCTTAGACATATGAATTTAAAAGACTAGGTTTCACATGCAGAGAGTAATAAAGACCGAGCAGCCAGTTCCATACATCACCTGTTGCATAAATGAAGAACTTAAAGTAAAGTATCAGTTAACTCTTGCATTCGAGATTTGGACAAAAAATGGGTAAGAGTGCGTTGCTACGGACCGTATTGGAGGAGGGATCAAAACTATGTTAAATGGACGGAAACAAGACTGTGCCATAGGACATAAGAGATGAGGAAGCATGAGATTTATTACATACCAAGCAAACTGTTGGCATTGTGGTAATAGTAAATCAAGTATGGAAGAAAATACAGAATGAAGGTCTATATTATGAGTCAGAATGTAAATATCTAAATTAAAGAAGAACAGAATGGATTTAAGATCAGATTTTTTTTTTTGGGGGGGAGGGTAAATGATTGAAAGTTGGACTACATATGTGGGCGACTGAATGCGTGTATGGTCCAACGCAAGATCGGGCAAGCAGAGTAAGAGAAGAGTTCTGGACAAATGTGGAAGAGTGCATGGAATAGTTTGAATGAAATGAGAGAGTGTTTTTGATTGAAGATATGAACGCAAAAGTAGGGAATGTGAAGGTGGATGGAGTGGTTGGTGAATGGGGTGTACCTACAGAGATGGATGAGAATGGCAATGCTTTAGTGGACATTTGTGCCGGGAGGGGGTTGGTGATAGCCAATACCCTCTTCAGGCACAAGACGATCCATAGGTATACCTGGTGAATGATGAGAAGGGTCGGTGACGAACTGAATGAACGGAAGGCAATGACTGACTATCTGTGTGTGGATGACAGGATGAGGTGTGTAATAGATGCAAGAGTATATAGAGGCTGGGGGAGTGGACTTTCTGACCACCACCAATTGCTGGTCACAATCAAGGTCCAAATGAAATGGAGAAATAGAAGAAGGGAAGGACAGGAGGAAGTATTCCATGCAAGGAGGGTGGAAAGGTTACAAGAAGATGGAGAAAGGCAGAATATAAGAGGGAAGTGGAGGAGCGATTGGGTAAATATGGACTGGAGCAGATGGAGACATGAAAAGTGTGTGCAATATATTCATAGAAGAAATGTGTACAGCATGTGGGGTGGTGTGTGGGGTGAAGAGAAGACGATACGGGGTGCAAGGAACAGCATGGTGGAGTGAAGGGGTGAGAGAGGCTGTGGCACAAAAGAAGAAACCACATAGTAAGTGGATAAGAAACAGGGGTGTGGAAGAAGTTGAGAGGCGGAAGAGAGTTATATGTAGAGAGTGAGAGAGAGGTGAAAAGATTGGTAAGAGAGCAAGAAGAGAGTGGATGAAGAATTTGAAAGGAATTTGAGTGTAAAGTGGAGGAAATGTAAGAAAATGTTCTGGAAAGAGGTAAGGAGAGTTAGACTGGGTGCCAAAGAAGGTAGTGGGGAGTGAAAGATAAAAATGGTAGATTACTAGTGGAGAATGGAGAAAAAGTGAGCAGATGGAGTGAACACTTTAAGGAATTCTTGAACATAGAGAATGAAAGTAATGCGAGTGTCAGTAGCATGGTAATGGCTGGGAGATGGTGGGATGTGAGAAGAGAGGACGAAATCAGTAGGATTGAAGTTTGTGGAAGCAATGAAGAAAGTAGAAATGCGGAAAGTCCCAGGAATTGATGGAATGTGTGGTGAAATGCTGAAGCATGGGAGAGAGATAGTAATAGAATGGATGTGGAAGATGCGCAGATTGGCTTGGGAGGAGGGTAGAGTCCTTGAGGATTGTAAGTCAGGTATGATTATTCCTCTGTACAAAGGAAAAGGGGAAAAAGAAGTATGTAGTATTCATAAGGGTATTTGTCTTCTTAGTGTAATAGGAAAAATATATGATAGGATACTTATTGACAGAGATAGGGACATAACAGAGGAATTAGTTGAAGAACAGGGAGGTTATAGGAAGGGAAGAGGTTGTGTAGATCAGATATTCAATTTAGATCTTTAATGGAAAAGATTCTAGAGAAGGGAAAGAAGTTGTATGCGGCCTTCATGGATTTGGAGAAAGCATATGACATGGTGGATATACAAGGATTGTGGAAAGAATTAAGAATATATGGAGTGGATGGCAAGGTGTTGAAGGCCGTTAAGAGTATGTATGAGGATGCTAAGGCTGCAGTGCGTGTGGATAGTGAACTGAGTGAATTTTTTAAATTGAAGGTTGGATTGAAACAGGGATGTGTCATGTCTCCTTGGCTGTTCAATATGTATATGGATGGGGTTGTTATAAATGAGATACAAGGTAGGGCAGTGGATGCTGGAGCGGTCGTAGTGAGAGAGGGCAGTGTTTGGAAACTCCCTGTACTGTTGTTTGCAGATGATGATACTGTGTTGTTATGCGAAGACGAAGGGGAGCTGCAAGGCTTGGTAGATAAGTTTGGGAGAGTGTGTAAGAAACGGAATCTAAAGGTGAATGTAGGGAAGAGTAAAGTTATGGTCTTCGAGAGAAGTGAAGTCAGTGAATGTACAGTGAAGTTGGATGAGGAGGAAATGGAAAATGTGTATTTAAGTACTTGGGTAGTGTGATGAGTAAGGATGGAAGTTTATAGAGTGAAGTGCTTGAAAGGGTACAGCAAGGAAGAAAGATTTGCTGGTTCCTTGAAAGCAGTGATAAGAAACAAGGAAATGAGAATGGAAGTGAAATAGTTACTACATGACAGTATTGTGATACCAACTCCAACGTACGTAAGGGAAAATTGGACGTTATTGGAGGGACAGAAGTCAAGAGTGAGAGCAGTGGAAACGAGTTATTTGAGAGGAGCGTGTGGGGTCACATTGAGAGACAGACTGACAAATGAGGAAGTGAAGTAGCGTTGTGGTGTGGATGTGGATGCGATAGGAAACGTTAAGAGATGTGTAGAAGATGGAGAGTGAGAGATTGACGAGGAGAGTGTATGTGAGTGAGGTGGATAGGGGGAGAGGTAGGGGGAGGCCAAAGATGAGTTGGAGAGATGGAATGGAGAGGTATATGAGAGAGGGGTGTGTGAGCTAGGAGCTGGGCAGTGAAATGATGGGGACAGGGAGACATGGAAGCTATTTGTTCGTGGCCACCCCTTATGGGATTGAGGCGTCTGGCAATATATAAATAGAAAATTACTGAAGATCCGCTTCTGAGGGGAAAAGAAGTTCCATGCAATATATAAATGATCTAAGAAAGCAAATAACATTTTTTGAAAGTATGCTGTGTCTAAATTTCATGTAAAGTTTGACATGCCTAACAGGTTTTCGAAAGCGATCCGTATGCATACACTGGAGCAAAAGCACTGATATGAACGGTAGGATTGTTTATTGAGGATTTCAGCCTGAAAATGAAATATTAATGTCTCCATAACAAGATGTTTTCTTATTTGAAGAATTTTTCTCATGTCTGCAAATTTTACAGGTTCATCTGAGGAAGGAGCAGTAAACTGCAGCGGCTGGTTAGTGTTACTTCGGGAGAGCAAGGAAACAAAAGTAAATGCAGGAGAGTTTAAGGTCATGGTTTCAGAAGTTGTTAATTCATGATGTTCTTTAAAGCTGAATGGTTCGTAGATGTACTGAGGAAAGAAAAAAAAAAGAAAAAAGAAAAGAAAAAGAATGAATGAGGAATTTCGATAGATGGTTTAGCAGGTGAACGAAGTAATTATAGCAAATAACAAGAACATATTCCAGAAAGCCACGCCCCCTCTATGCAGCCGGGGCATGGTTTGTTATGACGGCCAAGGTGGGTAGCCAATAGCCAGACTTGAGTTAGAATTTTGAAATCATCCGTCTACATCTACAGTTACATCAATATACACCTGGGTAATAAAATATAAATGAAGCGTTTAGTGTGGTATTCGTTATTTTCAGCATATTGTTCCTCGTACTATTTAGTGATGTAATATTATTATTTTCCGTAAATATCCTTAGAAGAGAGAGTACTTATCTAAGACCGTTAGGATTGATATCTGTTTACACTCACAGTCGTTAATTACTTATAAATGTATAAATAAAAAATAAAACTAC
>JAGKTI010027213.1:424-13330 GCA_018397915.1 Birgus latro | reverse complement strand
CCCCTCCTTCTCCTTCCCCCTCCCTAACCCTCACCCCATCCCTCCGCCTACTGATACTCCACCCTCATACCCCTGACCCCTACCCTTCCCTTCCTTACTCCTCATTCCCCTCATACCTCCCTCCTGCACCTCCCTTTTCCCTACCCTCACCTTGCGCGGCACTCCTTCCCCACTGCAATGAATAAATAGTAGGAACATATTGGAAGTGGAATGGGGTGACTCCGTAGAAACTCTTCCCAAGCGAATCATTTTACATATTACACCTTGACATCCCCTCGTATGCAATTTATATCGTTTTAAATATCGACCTACTTTGCATATGAGAAGATAATGGAAAATGTGCAAACTATATCGCTAAGGAAGGTGTGTTCAGAAATGTCCAAAGCCACTCAGAAGACGACCCAGAATCTCGTCCTTAAACCCATTCACTACGATCATATCATTACCATTTCTTTTCTTGCCATCACCCAGACGATTTTCTATATCAGGGTAGATGTTTCAAACTGGATGTGTTAAAAAATAGTCTGCATTAACCTTTTCACTATTTGACTTCTAAGCTGAATAAAATCGTCTGTTGGCAGTAGGAATAAAAATAGTCTCTAGGCAGCAAGAATGAAAAATCGTCTGAAGGCAGCAAGAAAAATAGTCTGAAGGCAAAAAATCGTCTATTGGCAGCAGTGGTAAAAATAGTCTGAAACAAAAAATCGTCTGTTGGCAGCAGTAATAAAAATCGTCTGAAAGTAGAAAATATCGTGTTGGCAGCAGATAAAAACAGTCTGAAAGCAGAAAAATCGTCTGTTGGCAGCGATAATAAAAAAATCGTCTGGAGGTTTTAAAAACGTGTTGGCAGCAGTAATGAAAAATCGTCTGGAGGCAGAAAAACTGTTGCCACTAATAATAAATCGTCTGTTGAAGGCAAGGATAAAAATCGTCTGGAGGCAACAATAAGAATCGTCTGGTGGCAGCAAGAATGAAAAAAAAAGTCTGAAAGCAACAGGAGGAAAATTTAAAAAGGCGTCCTCGGGGTGAAGGGTTATGCCATCATCCCTCACTATTGACTGATCGACATGGAGAAAAGGAAGAGGGAGGGGAGGGGGAAGCGTATCTCTCTCTCAGGGGAAAGGGAGGAAGAAGAGGGAGGGAAGAGGAAGGGGAAAGAGGGAGGGAAAAGGAAGGGGAAAGAGGGTATGTGGTGCTTATACCCTCTCTCTCGACTGGGAGGGGTGATGGTGGGGAATGGGAGAAGGGAGTGGGAGGAGGAAGGAGAAGGGGAGGGGAGGGGACGTGTAACCCTCTCTGGACTAGAAGGGGTGAGAATGGAGACGGAGAAGGAAGGGAAAAGGGGAAAAGGGGAGGGGGACGTAACTTTCAGCTAGGAGAGAGATACAGTGGGGGGGGATGGGAGTTGGGGAAGGGGGAGGAGGAAGGGGAAGAGGGAGGCGGTGCGTATCCCTTCTCTGGACTTGAGTGAGGGTCGGAAAGTTGGGAGGAGGGGGAAAGCAATGAAGGCCAATGAAGGCGAGCTGAGAGAGAGAGAGAGAGAGAGAGAGAGAGAGAGAGAGAGAGAGAGAGAGAGAGAGAGAGAGAGAGAGAGAGAGAGAGAGAGAGAGAGAGAGAGAGAGAGAGAGAGAGAGAGAGAGAAGGGGGGGGGATTTAATTCAAGTCAACAGAGTGGACAGAAACAGGCAAAAGAGAACGGATGAATTTCACATAATTTAGTAAACACTCTCATCAGATAGAAAAGCAGTGGCCTTATGACCGAAAGAACGCTAGATCAACCCCAGACTGAGGCAAGGGAACAGTCTGGTATCTGAATTTCGGTAAAAGCAATCTTCTCTAGCCTAAAACACCATCGCTAATATCATCACTCCAGTACCCAGTGAAACAGACCAAATATACTGTGTGTTAAGTGGGGATGGTGGGTATTACAGTAGTATCCAAGTGACAATATGTGAAGGTGGGAGAAAAAATATAACTAACTGAATTTTCTTGTATTTTACCCTTTCTTTATCAAGTTAGGAGCACACAAGAGACCAGAACATTATGTGCTCCTGAACAAAAGACAAAATTGTCCCCGTGCGTAAAGTCAAACGAGAAACAACCCCCACATCCATAAACAAGGCAAACAAACAGCCTCCGTATAAATAAACGTAAGATATACAATAACTCTGCCGCCATGAACATGCCAAACAAACAACTCCCTAATTTATATACATACAGCAACAATAATCCCCGGGTCGATAAAGAAGACAAACAATTTCCGTACCCAGATGCAAACAAACCGTTCCCGCAGTCATAAACAAAACAAACAATAATCCCCGCTCCCATAAACAAAAGACAATCGGGTTTCCGGGGCCGTAAACACGAGATAAAAGGTTGCGCGTGCATAAACAAAAGACGGCAGGACTGGGCTCTCATAAACAAGAGGGGGCGGGTTAGCGTCCATTATGACAGCGCACTAGGCTCAATAATAGCTTACAAGCCGCAAAAAAATAGCCTGATGGTAGCAAGAACGAGATACAATATATCATACCGAGCGATTCCTTCTCCTACGTTGAATGAAATCGACAGGAAAAAGCAAGAATGAAATATGCAAAAGACGTCCTGTTACTGAATGGGGGGCCTCCTATGTTAAATAAAATCGTCTGACTGTATCATCAACATAAGACACACAAAAACATCAGAACAAACGGGTGAAGGTTTTTCTGAATATGACTATATACAACAGCGTCGTTTTTGCGTAGATGGAAGAGTTATACCAGTATCATACTGGAGGGAGATCCATGTCAGGCCAAAACTGTTAGATCTTTACATTAAACATGGTTTCAGAATGTGGATATAATTTTTCAGTCCTTTATGAATACTTCCTCTTAACTGCTTGAGTCCGGTGACCATTTTTTTTTTTTAAGTCTTACTAATATCGGACGATTTTATTCACATTATCCCCATCATTCCGATAACCATTTTTCACTTAATTATGGAAATTCCTGATCATTTTACGTGTTAAGGAAAAGATATGTCGTACTGTAGGGCTTAATGAAAGCTCTATCAAACCTCTGCGATTCGTCTGTAAGTAAAAATAATGAAGTGGGATAATAAAGTCACTAGATAATAAAGTCATGGGATTGAGGGGGTAGCAGTCTATAGACTTTTCGCTATCTGGAGCGGCTAGATATGACCCTCAAATACCCGTAGTGCGATGAGTCTTTCCTAACCTGAAACAAATCATCAGGAGAGGTAAATCCAGTTTCTGACACACTCTTATATATCAGCTCCCTGACCTCACTAAAAATTGTGTTTTCTTGGATGAACAGGGAGAGGAGACACCAGAATATTGTCTGTTCCTCCTATAAATAAGTAATTAGATAAAGAGATAAAGAAGTAAATAAATATCAATAATTTTGGTTACGAGTAGAGCTGCCGAATCATAAGCTCACTAAAACGTCACCACCTGCACAAAACTCTGTAAATAACTACAAGTCATGCTCGGTTCTAAAGATCACCGCTAGAATGTGGACAAAATAGACCTTGACCATCAAAATCTAACGCTAGATACCCATAAAAACCTCTAGATCGTTTCTCCAAATCTGTAAATTGGCATCGATGGTTATGAGAGGGAAGAATATCATGAACTATTTTATTTTTTTTACAGGAACGACAAGCAAAAGGGAGTGTAAAGCCTTCCCACATCTCTTATTCTTCCTGTAAACGAAATTCTCAGTTACGACATTTAACTGATCGTAGCTTTATTTGTGCATACGCCACGTCTCTAATCACATGGCCACGTCACCCACCCGCCCCAGCCTGCAATATGATAGGAGAATATTACGAGGTAGCCACATGAGGAATTGCCGATGATTACTATGTTAAAGGTGAGGCACGGGCGTGGGAAAATGGCGTCGGGGTGGGTGTGTGGGTATCGGGTATGGTGGAGGGCGTAGGGAGCGCACGAGGGTGTGTGTGTGTGTGTGTGTGTGTAAACAGGGGTAGACCTGCTCAGGCTAAGAAGCAGTAACTTATCAGACATTGAGTTTTTCACATTTTTCACTTTAAAATTCACTATAGTCTAGACGCGACAATACTTATCTAAGTTACTTTTCCGCACTACAGAATTATGACTTATACATGACCTTACATAGTAATCTGGGTCACTATTACAAGCAGTAGAATTCTGGGCTAAACATATACATATTTGTCTAGCTTTCCACATAACAGAATTCTTGCCTAAACATACAGCCTTGCCCCCTGTACATGTCTGTCTAGGTCGCTTTACCATACTGTAGAGTACTGACCTATATATTAAGATTTATATAGCCGTCTACTTCAATTTTCCATACAATAAATTTCAAATCTATGCATACAGCCTTCCATAGTTACCTAGGACACTCCCATACTGTAAAATTCCAATACATACAATTAGCTTTACAATGTTGTCTAGGCCACATTCCTATGCTACAGACTTATAACCATTATGAGTGTCAGATAACTGTGTATGTCACTTTTCCCAGCTATAGACACATTAACGTAACTAGATCATTATTCCTTAGTGCAAAATTCTGACCTTTACTTGGAGCCTTACACATAAGTTTAAGTTCTCTTTTCCATGCTACAGGGCAGTACGTAGCGAAGTGAATGTTACCTGTATGAATTAAAAGAAGAGTATTAAACAACCTTATACACAACCATTTCAATTCGATGACGCAGTTTGTATCTGATTCATGGCATTTTTCAGACTGGAGTGGTTGAATTTACAGCAACCTTCATACCTGTTCGCAATAAGAGGTTTCCACTAAGCTGAATGAAATCGTAAGGCAGCAGCAAGATTAACAAATGGTGATGATGATGATATAAATACTAATACTAATACTACTAATAGTAATAATCGTAATGAAGGGCTAGTTTCAATAAAGCTTACAAATGTGCAGCTAGGGTCCAAAACACACACACACACACACACACACACACACACACACACACACGAAAGAATTATTCCGAGTTAGTAATCAAGCGGAATTAATCATTTGCTTATGTTGCTGATCTTATGACAAATTGCTCAGATGGGACGTACTACATTAACAGATATACCACTAATCTACTGACCCATTCACTACGATGACCTGGTGCTGAAGAGGGTCGCCTTCATGTGGTGGCACCGATATACCCAGGCGGCTCCTCAACCCCCTCCCCATACCCCGAAAGCAGGATGGTAGAGTGCAGGAGGCGGGCAACTACAGCCTGCAGTCCACTGGGTTTATGTTTCAGATGAACCTAGGGCTACTGCTGCTACTGTTGTTGTTGCTGCTGCTACCACTACTACTACTGCTACTACTACTACTACTACGATTAATAATAATAATAATAATAATAATAATAATAAACGCTTACATATTTTGTTTTGCTTTTTTAAGTCTTCAGACGATCCCATTACTTTCAGAGGGAACTCTTGCTGTGAAGGGGTTAATACAGGCTGTATCTAAACCCCCAACTTTAAAATTTGTATCCTCGTGTGAATAAATATAATTTTATGCGCTTTTCGTACAGGATTATTACAAATTCATTTTCACTCGCAATACAAATAAACTACATTACAACTCCCAAAGAAAATAATGTTACTTCCTTACGTGTTCGAATGTAAGTGCTAAATTTGTCTGTCTATCTATCTATCTGTTTCCAGACGCCATAATTCCGTAAGGGGTGGCCTCAAAAAATCTAGTACCATGAATAGAAGATTTTTAATAACAGCTGCGGACACTCTAATCACTCTTTTTCCTTTTCTTTGTTCTTTCTTCTTTTCATTAACCGTATGATTATGAAACTCTTACATAATATACTTAAAAGTTTCATGGGCTCAGAGAACGGTATTACTTTATTTCAAAAACCATTGTTCACTGTGTCTCTGTTTATCATAATTAGGCGTATCGATACTTATGGCCGCATCCGTGCCACCCCTATACATCATTCCGCATGGACCAGGCGGAAGGAAGGCGCGGGAATGTGAACGAACTGTGCGGGATTAGCGATGAGGTACGGACGACCCTGGCAGCGGGAATCAATAGGGGCGTCTGAAGGAAGAAAAGAAGGAAGGCATCCGAAGGAAGGCATCAGAAGGAAGGAAGGAAGACGTCTTAAGGAAGGAAGGAAGACATCTTAAGGAAGGAAGAATGAAAGGCGTCAGAAGGAAGGAAAATGTTTGGAGGAAAGAAGGAAGGAAGGCGTTTGAAGGGAAGAAGGAAGGAGTCTGAAGGAAGAAAGAAAGGCGTCTGAAAGAAGGAAGGATGGAAGGCGTCTGAAGGAAGAAAAGAGGGAAGCAAGGCGTCTGAAGGAAAGAAGGAAGAGCATAGCAGGAGGCGCATCAATTACACAGGTACACACCGTGGCGTGGAAAGCTCAGTGCCACCAGCGACTCGCATCACGGAACACTGGCCGCATAAAGGACGGTGGCGTGGCTAGTGTGGCATGACCGTAGACGCGAGAATATTACTGCGGCTTACGTAACGATGAATTGAAGAAGGGATAGTGCTCTTGCTGCTGGAAGGAGGAAGACTAGTATGACTGCTGCTTGTGAACGATAATAATAATAACAATAATAATGATGATGATGATGATGGTAACAAAAACAATAAACAATCATCATCATTATCATCATCATCATCATCATACTGCAACAACAAAAACAACAACTTCAAGGAGGGATGATGGACAGGCCAGCACGGTTCAGACAGGAAAATATTACAAAGGCCTACGTTAAAAAATAATGAACGGAAGACGAATTATTAACTGAGATAGGAAGAATATCAAAGCGATTTATGTGACGAAAACCTCATAAAATAGGGATGATTACCTGCTAATTATTTCAGTACAGCAGACAGGGTAAAATAATGGCGAATTATATAGTATGGAAGAAACTAGCAAAGAATAGAAATACTTGATGAAGGGATGGCGCCGTACTGCTAATCGTGATATTGCAGCAGATACGATTTTAGGACGGAGATAACTACAGAGGCTTTGATCATGAAAATTTACCTAAGAATAATACTCTATACATTACAGATGATGAATTACACATTATAGTTTTAGAGAAATCAAAAATTTAATCCCTGCACAAAGACTACTACTATTTTTTCTCTCTCTTATTATGATGGATGAAACTAAAAATAATTACTCTGATTATACATTACAGTTGATGCATTAGACACTGTAGTATTACAAAAGTCAGAAATTTAATACCAACATGGAAATTAGTTTTTTTTTTTTTTTTAATTGAAACACTGGGTTATAATGGGTGAAGAGTAGATGATGAGCCGATAATTGCGATCTGAGTTTTGTTCATCCAATCATCATTTAATCCTTTATTGTGCCATTTAATCTTTCATCGCGCCATCAGGAGCGTAAGGGCCCGGGACTTTGCTATTTAGTCCTGATATTTAAAGCGAGGGTGGAAATTAGTACCGAGATGGCAGAGCAGCGCATGTTGGAGTGGACCCTGATGCACCAGAAAGAAAGAAAGATTTATCACTGCAGCTTATAAAATGAAAAACTGGACGAGGCATTACGAAACTGGATGGAAAAGGGATGGTAAAATGGGTGTGACAGTGAAGGCAAGGATTTATTACAAAGAATAATTTAGTGCGTGGTGTATAATGAACACCCAGACGAAGAATTATAGCACTGAATGAAAGGGGAATGGTTAGTTAGTTGTTGTGCTCCTACAGCGGACGGCAATTGGATATCGTGGTCACAGCAGGGCTTCTGTTTGAAAAGAAAAAAAAAAAGGTCCAAAATATTATTATAATGGAAAAATGGGTAAGCTAGTCATTGTGATGGTCCTGCAGGCGAGAGTTTAGTACGGACATTTCTGCCTCGGGTTATAGAATGAAAAACTAAAATATTTATAATAATAATAATAATAATAACAATAACAATAATAATGGTATGAAAGTCAAGAACAGGATGAGTGAAAGAAGAAAGACAAGATAAAAGCGAGGAAAATGCGACAAAATAATGACAAAGAAAATAAAAACAAGAAAAAAAAAGGAGAGAAAGATGAAGGTCGGAGGTGATGGTGAATGGGTGAGGTTGAGAGAGCGACAGAATTAACGCACATACTGTATACGAAAATTACATATGATATAAAAGACAAAGGAGAACAACGCGACGTGAAGGCAATTTGTTCGTGACTAAACCCATCGGGATTATTTCCGTTCAGTTTGATGACGTATATTGTATTCCATTCATACTGTTTTCAATCGATTATATGTAGTTTAACAGACATTTTTCGACCTGGAAGAGTTAAATGAAGCCTTCATTAATCCTTCCCTACATGAGTGCTCTTCTGTGCTGAACAAAATCGTCTGGTAGTAGCAACTATATCATTGGACTGAAGGGATAATAATGCCTCTGGCCAGACCAGAGACAGTTAAACAGTGAAACTAGAGCAAAGTGACCCAAGGTCACAACACCCCGCCCGCACCGGCTGAATTGGGGTCAAAGTCACTTAGGGTGAAAGAAATTTGGGTTAAATGAAGTTTTATGATTTGATACCGTAATATCACTATTATCAAAAGGAATTCTGAGAATTAAAGCTTTAAATTTGATCCACCTTAAGTTTGTCCATTCAAGGTCATTCAGGGTCATATCTTGCGGTGCCAACAGAATTTCGATATATGACTTCCTATTAGTGATTAATAGTGGCTATGTGCCTATCTCTCACTGTCTGGCTGATGCAGTCAAAATGTGTGACCCTGACTTTGACCTTTCAAGGCCGCCCAAGGTCAAATGTAGTGGTGTCAATAGAATCTCCATATATGACTTCCTATTAGTGATTAAGAGTAATCACGTGTCTATCTCTCACCGTCTGCCTCCTATGGCACTGAAAAATTTGCTCCAAATGTGGGACCACCCACTCCCACTCTTACCCCAGATGGATTATCACCAGCATCGAACCACTTGCTCAGTTCCGCGTACTCAACACCTGTGCAAAGTCTGAAGATGATCCGTTCACTAGTTTAAGTGTTAATCGATGCAGACTCACAAATAAATAAACGCCGACGATCACACACACCCCTTCTGCAAGGAAATGAGAAAGGGTGAATAATAACAAATGCATATAATCCAGGTACGGTGAACTGGCCTTTGTGGATTTAGATATACCTAGAAAATTAGTGAGGGAAACGTAATGAAAACCTTTGGACGATGCTAAATGAGAAAGGTATGGTGAGTTACGGCGTATATAATGAAAGATTGGTCGAAAAATTATGGTGCTGAATGAGGAGAGATGGTGAGCTGGATATAGTGACTTTACTGTAGGGAAGAGTTTAGTGCCGACTACCAGTATTAACAGCTGTCTATTTGTCTACTTTTCTTTTTCTGTCTAGGTTTTAACTACTGAATCTATCCATTTAATGAATTCAGTATATGTTTATTCTTCAGTCTTTCTATTTATCCGTCCATCCTTCCTTCCTTCCACCCATCAATCTATATATCTACTTATCTATCGATCTCTGTTTATGTCAATCTGTCTATCTATCTGTCTATCCATCCATCTGTCCACTCTTGACCACCAGACCACAAGTATAATAAAAGAAGTGTAATAATCGCAACTCCCAAAGCAATCACATCAGGAATAATCTCACCCGCACTCCTTTACCAGGCCACCCGCTCCCTGAGTCAGCTCCTTCTGTCCTTTGTGTCGGCTTGTCTTCGCCCTTCCGTGTCAAATCCTACTGCTTGTGTCCGATTCTGCTGCCTGTGCGAAACCTAAGCGCTTGTGTCAGATGCTACTGTTTGTGTGAGATTCTGCTGTTTGTCTGATACTACTGTTTGTGTTTGATCCTAATGTTCGTGTCAGAAGTCACTGCCTGTGTCAGATAATTTATTATATCAGAGCCTAGTGTTTGTTTTATACTGCTCTTCGTGCCACCTGCATCTGCCTTTTTAATTAACTTTTCTCCATACATTCTGGTCCCACTGCTTCAGCGTTTTCCTTCTGTCAGTCCATTTTTTATGCAAGGAAAAAGGAACCAAAGGCTAGAAGCCCGCAAAAGTGATCCTTCCAAGAAAAAATAAATAAAACAGAGCCTACCCCTACAGTACCAACCCTCCCTCTCCCTCTCCCTTCCCCCCCCCCCCCCCCCCCCCGTCAGCCTCCACCCCTTGTTCTCGCTGCCCTCCCATTCCATTTCCTTCCATCATCGGTTATGGCGCCCCTCCAACCTCCCTCCCTCCATTCCAGCCCCCCTCTGCGTCCGGGAAAGCGGCCACTGTCTTAAAATTTCCACTTGCATTATTAGATTTTATTCTTACAAGCATTTTCTGATTTTCTTTTTCTAGTGATGATTATTTTAACCATTTAGCTGCCACGGTCTTCAGGAATTTCAGTCTGGCTACGGCTTGCTGTTTCGTGAATTTGTGAAGTTAGCCCAAAAAGGTATACCCCGCACCAACATAACGCTACCAAGCAATGCTGCTGATAGTCTCGTGACGAGTATACCTTCCACCTCTACCTTTTATTCTTCAGCCGGTTCCTGCTTCGGTAACTCATCCACCTGCCCCTCATTATCATTCAACAGTGGAACAGAAGCAGGCAAATAATAGAGAAAAATCATTCTACTATGATACCACGCAAGAACAAACTCCCGCACAATTAACTAGAGGAATTTCCAATTCGCAGTTAAATTCCTCACTGACTTATGTTCACTATGAGTATTCAGTCGAACGATCTAACTCATCGGGTAACAAGATGAAAGGCAGAGAACCATATCCCTGTATACCTGCTCGTGGAGATCAGCTTGCCTTCAAAAGACCTTTCTCGGTCACCCACTCCCTGAGTGGTGACAGCTTGTCGAACACAGGCAGCCACTCTGGAATTTATCTTTTTTTTTTTTAATGCAAGGAAGAAGGAACCAAAGGCCACAGGCCTGCATACTGTTCCTTCCAAGAAAAAGCAGAAACAATACAAAAGAGAGCCAAATTCAAGATCCGTTCAATTCGAGATGCCTGGACACACTGCGTTTGAAAGACTGGAGATCATAGGAAGTAGGAAATACAGACAGAGGAAGACAGTTCCAGAGATGACTGGATTGCAACCCCTGAGTTGTTTCAGCATGTCAAGCTGCGGTAGTCAGTCTAACTGTAGTGATGTGCTGGGTCACAAAGTTCTTGTCTAAGCAACATCACTCTGAGAATCTTACACCCAGTGGTGGGGCGCTTTCCCGCATTCTAGCCACGCCCTAAAACCTCAGCGCTGAGCACCTCCAGAGGAATTCGTTCTCACCTTAGAGTAGTCGCTGTTCCGGCTGTTCCTCAAGCGACCGCTGAACCAGTCAACACATCCAGAAAGCCAAATACATTCACCCAAGCTCACACACACCATCATCCTTTAGGCTGTACATGCTGTGTACACAGACCAATCAGGCAACACTTGTATTCTTATATAACGCTTCCCGATGCTCAAGTAGAATTTGTCTGTTCTAACCACCCATGATCCCAGTACAGGTAGTGGCAAATCAATGTCACAAGATAATTGCAGTAAGCCAGTTGCACCAAACCAAGTAGTTACTGGCAAAGGATACCAGTACACTACGAGTATAAGACAAGGCTAGGAAAGATGGAATGGCAGTCGGATATAAGAGTATACAAGAATACCGACGAGGTCACATATATTTAAAATATTAATAAAGAAAAAGAATACTTGTCTGCCTGAACATACGATGCCCACAAACTGAATATTTCGCGCTGGAATATTTCGCGCTGGAATTTTGCAGCCAGAGCCAATATTTTTATTTTCCAATTAAATCGTGGAAATAGAATGGCAGAGATGGGAGGAGGGAGAGGAGAAGGGTAAGAGCAGAACAGTGGGGGATGAAAACTGAGGGAAAGAATGCAAAGAAGAGGGAGGGAAGGAGAAAGAGGATGAGGGAAGGAGAAAGAGGATGAGGGAAGGAGAGAGGGGGAGTATGAGTGAAGGGAGGAGGAGGAGGAAGGGAACAAATGAAGGAAGGAGAAGGAAGGAAAAGGAGAGAAAGGAGAGGGAAGAAAGTGACAGGAAATCGGTGAGGGAAGAAAACAGAATGAGAAGGTAGAGAGAGAGAAAGAGAATTGTGTAGAAAGAGAACGGAAGAAAGAAGGAGAAATTCAGGAGAAGTAAGAAACAATGAGAAAGGTAGATGATAAATGGAAACAGAAGGAGGAAAGAAGGAAGAGGAAAGAGGAGAGGAAGAGGGGAGAGGGGAGGAAGAGGAGAGAGGGGAGGAACAGAGGAAAGGGGAGGAGGAAGAGGAGAGAGAGAGGAAGAGGAGAGAGGGGAGGAAGAGGAGAGAGGGGAGGAGGAACGCAAAAGGAAGAGAGAAAGAGAAGGAGAGCAGAATGGCGAGAGGAGAGGATAGAAGAGGGAAATGGCAAAAGAGAAAAAAGGGGAGGAAACGACTATGACTAAGCAACGAGAAGTGAAGGAAGTGAAGCAGGAGGAGGAAGAAAATGTTAAACTAAAAAGAATTAAGAAAGATGAGGGGAAGGAAAGGAGGAAAGGGGATGCAGAGAAAAGGAAAGAATGGAAAGAGAAGGTAGGGAGAGAATAATACGAAAGAGTGGAGGTGAAGGAAGAGAGGAAAAGGAACAGGATTTTTATAATGTGCATTCAAGGAGTAAAGTTGAGAAAAAAGGGCAGAGGAAAAAGAGTGTGCGAAAAACGAGTACAGGAAAAAGCAATGAGGGAAAAAAGAGCATAGGAAAGAGTGAAGAAAAAGTAGAAGAAAAAGAGGAAAAGTGAAGGCAAACTGAGCAGTGGAAAGAGTGGAGGGGAAAAGGATGAGAGGGAAAGGAGGGAAGGAAAGTTGGAGAAAGAAGGTAGACTAGATGAGAAGGGGAAGAATGGAAGGGGAATGAGGGAAGAGGGGAGTTAATATAAGA
>JAGKTI010027212.1:0-13331 GCA_018397915.1 Birgus latro | reverse complement strand
GATGGGATCGCCAGCTAGTCTCTATTACTGTGCACCCACATTTGCCAATTTGGCGCTGTTGGTGCTACATCTAGCGCCTTTCATAATAATTAAGCGCCAATAAATTAGATTTTCTTCTATATCTAGCGTGTTTTAAATGTTCAATTTACCGTGAAACTTTGAAGTTAACCTACAGCCTAGCGCGTTTTAAAGCTGAGCTTAGCACTTTTAAAGATTTCTGCTTGCCAACACTGCAAGTGCTGTCGGCCATCATGACTCATGAGTGTCAGACTTTGTGAGCGGAACGTTTGAAAAGTTTGGGAACTTTGTGCTATTTTATGGTGTGCACCCGAAAGCACTAATTTCTCCCCCTCCTTGTAGCCGGAGTCGCTGCCAGTGAGCGACCAGGCGATGAAAGCGCACACCCATCGCCCCCACCCCAACCCTAGTGTAAGCGTTGTTGGATAGATGTGGAACGGCCAAAGCTGGTGATGCTACAATGTGTCATGACTTTTTATAGGCAATCAGAACCAGTAGGGGTAAGTATATAAAGGTATTTAATGTGTAATAGTGTTGTCCACAACATATGAGAATGGCACAAAAATGAAAGAACACCTGCAATGTACAGTATTGTGATATTGGCTATATACTTACGTCCTGTATTATATATGACGATGTGGGTCAGTCGTATATATGATGACTGTCACTTTTGACAAGAGGTCGGCATATTTTCATCAAGGCAGAGAGTTTGTGGTTCATCAGCCGATCCCTGATTAATTTAATTCATCCAATAATGATAGGAACACAAAACGTACGTGTTTATAATGTAAGGCTTACAATGCCACGTTAATATGAATTAACGCATGTCCAAAACCACAAAACCTTTGTTAATGATAAACAACCATATGTCCTTGTAACACAAGGTCCAACTTGCACTGCATATGTCACATAACACCTTCCAACGGGATGAAATAGTTGGCAGGCATGTCAAAGTATTGTGTAATATTGATTTGTTGTTGCTTAACACATAGGTGTGTGATAATTATGATCAATACATGACGGATCATTTCATCATCTTAGTCTATGTTAGCTAACAAAGGGCAGGACTGGGGGACGAGAGGGTAAAAGAGACGTTTTGTGGAGATAGGAACACAGAGTAGGGCGGTGGAGGTGGGAGCGAGAATGGATGAGAAAGACATCTTTCTACAGATGTTGTTCACTATACTATGGTATATACAGTACTTATTTGTAGCATTATAATACAGGACATACATATAATGCCAATAACACAATACATTGTAGGTGTTCTTTCATATTCATGCCATTCATATATGTTGTGGATAACAGCACAGTATTGCACATTAAATACCTTTCTACACTTACCTCTACTGGTTGTGATTATAAAAACAATAATGACATTGTAAAATCACCAACTTTGGCCGTTCCATATCTATCCAACAACGCTTACATTGGGGTTGGGGGGGGGGGGGCGGTGTATGGGCCATTCCATCCCCGTCATCACCGTTCACGACTCTGGCTACAAGGGGGGGGGGGGGACTAGTGCTTTCGGATGTATAGTACACATGTAAAATACCTGTACACCTAGGTAAAGGTGAGTTCATGTGTATTGTATCATTAAATACATTAAATATAAGTTGTTCATTAAATATTTAGTCCTTAGGGTCGACCAATACTACTTGCTAGACATTACACTGAGGTGACCAACTATGACTGATAAACTTTTTGGCAGGTTTTCCAGGCGGCGGTTTCTTGCTTGGTCCCGAAGATGCCGAATGAGAGGACTTTTACTGTACTAGAACATGCAGCTAGTCACAAAGAAGTGTTACGAATGAATCTCCTTACTAGACTGATTTAACTAAGCCTAAAATTGCTATCTCCATCTTGAATACTGTTCTTGAACTGTACTATCAGAATATGAAGCTAGTCAAGAAGT
This sequence comes from Birgus latro, assembly GCA_018397915.1. NCBI lineage: Eukaryota > Metazoa > Arthropoda > Malacostraca > Decapoda > Coenobitidae > Birgus > Birgus latro. Next base: position 11,398 of record JAGKTI010027212.1, on the reverse strand, counting down.
CCTAGGGATGAATCTCCTTATCACTAGACTGCTCTTACTAACTTGGCCTTAAAAATCTGTTCTAGAGTCAATTTTACCCTAAATTAGGCATGGAATGAATCTCCTTGGTTACTAATAAAAATTACCACATTAATCTGACTACATGTGGCATCTCCTTGATTATTAGTCAAAATTACCATCCTAACCTGACTACCCATGGCATCATCTTGATTACTAGTCAAAATTACCATCCTATTCTTACCACACATGGCATCTCCTTGGTTACTAGTCAAAATTACCATCCTGTTCTTACTGCACGTGGCATCTCCTTGGTCACTAGTCAATCTTAACCTGATTATACACAGCATCTCCTTGGTTACTAGTCATGCGTACCATCGTAATCTGACTACACAAGGCATCTCCTTGGTTCTGTCTCTATCTATTGCCAGACGCCTCAATCCCGAACGGGGTGGCCACTAACAAATCGCCTCCATGTCACTCTGTCCCCTGCCATTTCACTACCACGCTCCCAACTCACACACCCCTCTCTCATATACCTCTCCACTCCATCCCTCCATTTCATCCTCGGCCTCCCCCTCCCTCCCGCCCCCTCCACCTCAATCACATACACTCTCCTCGTCAGTCCCTCACTCTCCATCCTCTCCACATGCCCAAACCACCTTAACGTGTTTCTCCTAACGCTTCCCATCACGTCCTCAGCCACACCACAACGCTCCTTCACTTCCTCATTTGTTAGTCTGTCTCTCCATGTGACTCCACATGCTCCTCTCAAATAACTCATTTCCACTGCTCTCACTCTTGACTTCTGTCCTTCCAACAGGGTCCAATCTTCACTTCCATATGTCAGAGTTGGTATCACAATACTGTCATGTAACAACTTGTTCACTTCCATGCTCACCTTCGTGTTTCTTATCACTGCTTTCAACGAACCAGCAACCTTCCTTCCCTGCTGTACCCTTTCGAGCACTTCACCCTCCAGACTTCCATCCTTACTAATCACACTGCCCAAGTACTTAAATTCACTCATTCTCCATTTCCTTCCCATCCAATCTCACTGTACATTCACTGGCTTCATTTCTCTCGAAGACCATCACTTTACTCTTCCCCACATTCACCTTTAGATTCCGTTTCTTACACACTCTCCCAAACTCATCTACCAAGCCTTGCAGCTCCCCTTCGTCTTCACTCAACAACACAGTATCACCTGCAAATAACAGTACAGGGAGTTTCCAAACACTACCCTCTCTCACTAGGGCCGCTCCAACATCCACTGCCCGACCTTGTATCTCTTTTATAACCCCATCCATATACAGATTGAACAACCATGGAGACATGACACATCCTTGTTTCAATCTCCTTGGTTACTAGTCATAATTACCATCCTAGCCTGACTACATGTGACATCTTGGTTACTAGTCAAAATTACCACCCTATTTTTACTACACATATCCTTGGTTACTAGTCAAAAATTACCATCCTAATCAGACTACACATGGCATCTCCTTGGTTACTAGTCAAAATTACCATCTTAACCTGAATACACATAGCATCTCCTTGGTTACCAATCAAAATTACCATTTTTACCTGAATACACATGGCATCTCCTTGGTTACTAGTCAAAATTAATCTTAATCTGATTAAACTTTAACTGAAAAGGGGTTAGGGATCTTTATGAAGTTGCTGCATGGAATTTGATGAGTTTGGGAATGAGTCTCCTTGGTTACTAGTCAAAATTACTCCCGATCAGTGAAATTCGTTAAGACAAATTATTTTTTGAATTTTCAGGTGATATTTGGTAGTTGTGAAAATCACTATACCTAACGTACCCCTTCACATGGAAGTAGCTAGCATATATTAATAATAATAATGAAAAGGTTTTGGCATCCTCACCATACCAGTATCCAATTAAATGCCCTTTCCAATGTGATGGTTGTGGCGGTAGTAGTGGTGGTGGTGGTGGGGGTAGCTGTGGTGGAATGCCGTGAAACCCGAAAGAACGTCCATTAGCTACTTCACTTTCATGTCTCTTTTATCATGCTGCCTTTTCCCCCAACTCACACCTGAAAAAGAAAATCCCAATAAACCATCACACAAAAAAATCCGTATCAACCATAAAAATCCCTAAATATACAAAAACCAAAATTCCACACCCAAAATTTGAAATTCCAACCGACGCCATCCAACCTCCTCACATATACAAGCATCAATTTCCCCTTCCGTTTCCATCTATTCCTCTTTCAATCACCTAATTAAGCTTTATAAATATTCAGAGGTGTTTAAAATTCAAACGTACAATTATCACCACCCTAGAAGCAATTAGGGGGAGGGGAAAAAAAAGGAAAAACGGCTTACCAACATCGCAGGCACCCTCTATCCGTCAATGTTTAAACTGTACTGACATGACTAAAGCCGGCAAGTTCCCTCCACCCCCCGCCCCTCCCCAAATCTCTCCGTCCCTCCCCCCATTGTTCCCTCCTCCTCCATAATTTGGTTGTTTCCTACACTAGTTCCTTTCTTCCTTCTACCTCCTTTCCTCCACCCTTCTTCTATCTTCATTTTCCTCCTCCTTGTCTTTCTCCTTCCCTCCACCTCTTCCTCCTCCCCAAAAGACTTCTTCCATTCCCACCCCCCTCCCTGCCGCCTTACCTCCTCCCTCCCTGCCTCCTTACCTCCTAAACCTCCTTCCTCCTCCTCCCTCCTTCTCGTTCTTTCACTCTCTCTTGCTTTCTATAATATTCGAAAATTTAAAGCCATATAATATTCTCTCTCTCTTCGGAATAATGATTATAGCAATATTAATGTGATCTCAACCAGTATTATCATTACCACAATTACCACCAACCACCATCATTACAACTACCCACCACAATTACCACCACCACCACCGACAACTACCACCACAACAAACTGCCATCAATTACCACCACCACCACCACCAAAATCACAAACTACCACCACCACCATTACCACCAACTACCACTATTACCACCACCACTAACTTCTGTAACCACCAACTACCACCATGATCACCACCAACTACCATCATTACTACACCACAACCACCACCATTACCACCACCACCGTCACCACCCCCCCACCACCACAACCAACAACAACCATAACAACACCCAACAACCACCACCACAATCACCAACTACAACCACCACCTCAACCACCAACTACTACCACCACCAACACCATCATCACCTCCATCATTACCAGTACCAGTCACCACAATATCGAGTGCTTCATGTTAAATTATTGTTAGGTCAGGATGCTTTTCGTCCCAAACAGTTTACAACATTTATCGCACTGTCTTATTTACTTCTGAATGGTAGTAAGCACTGCATATGACTGTCTTTTAAATTTAAACACAAACACACACACACACACGCCAACTCTGTAATGCGAGAGTTAACCAATACTCAGTCCATCATGTATGCACCAGGTCAACAATGGAAATGTCTTCCCCTCTCTGTACTTCCTTCTGCCTAGGACCCCAGCCTTTTAAATGTGTCCAGGCCTCACAGTGAATGACTCTTACACTTGACTCTATTGTTTATTTCTCTTTCTTGCATGGGACAAGTTACAGGAATCTAACCTTTACCTCCTTCATCACTGCACTGTACTGTATTGTTTATAAAGGCTCCAACCTGCTTGCGTGCTTTGGCCTTGGTCACCTAATGGCATCTCTTCATGCTACTTGAACTCTGGCAGCCTCCCAATTCAGTCTCTTATCTCTGAGATTACACTCTATGGCTTCATCCCAGGTCTTTTTTCAGTCTGACTCTCACCACAGTATCTCCAACATTCACACTTTTTCATCCTTCACATCCAACTGTCACCCTCCAACCTCTCAACATGCCCAAACCATCTCAATCTTCCCCTCCTCATCACAGTACTAATACATTCAAGTCCCATCCTTTCTCTCAAAAAAATCCTAGCCCCCACAGCTCTTGCATTCAAGGATACACTACATAGGATACCCATCTAATCAGTCATTTCTGTAAGTTTGAGCCTGCGAACATCCTCTTCCTTTACTGCCCAGGTCTCACTACCATACAGCATTACACTCCTGACACATGCCACATACAATGATCCCTTAGCACGGAGGGAGAGCCCTCTAAATGTCACGAAAGGCAACAGCTCCCTGAACTTCTTCCAACACTCCTCACTAGCCACAAAGCTGCTCCAACCTCACCTCCAGCACATAACATGTCTCCCTAATAACAAAACTCTTCCACACACTCAAGAGACTCACCAGCAAGCTCAATCCTTTCACACCTGACAATCTCCACCTGCTCTCCTCGACATACCGCACACATGAAATCAGCATTATCTCGCAGTCTATTACCACTACATCTCTTATACATCCACTTATCACAAACACTGCACAGGATGGAGTTAGTTCCCATACCCTTGTGGCAAACCACACATGGCCACTCTCCCTCTGCTTTGACAGTACTACCACAGGCTCAAGATATTATTTTGTTTTATCTGCATTTACTCTTAAACCCTTGTGCCCCATACCATCTCTTCACTTCCTAAATCTTTCCTCTGCCTCCATTTCATTCTCTGCAATCAACACCAAGTCATCAGCATACATCTCCCACAGGAGTCCATTTCTGAAGTCACGTGAGAGGGCTTCAAGTACCATGATAAACAACAAGGGGCTCAAGACTGACCCCTGATGCACACCAACATTCACGGAAAACTCATCACTCAAATCTCCATTCACTCTTACCTAGGTGCGAGCACCCACATACATGGCCATAACCACCCTAACCAGCCACTCCTCCAACCCAAGCTTTCTCATTGCCCACTTCACCACCTCACTAGGGACTCTCAAAGGTCTTCTCCAAATCAACAAAACCAAAGTACAATTCCCTTTTCTTTCCTATATATTTTTCCTGAAGCTGTTGAACAATGAATATGGCATCAGTGGTCCCACTGCCTGGCATAAACCCAAACTGCATCTCATCAATATTCACTCTTTCTCTAATCATACCTTCTAGAACTCTCTCCATTACCTTCATTATCTGATCTAAAAGCTTTATACCTCTATAGTTTCCTCTTTCCAGGGCATCACCTTTCCTGTTGTACACATTTACAATTACACTCTTCAGCCAATCATCTGGGACAACACACTCATATATAATCATATTTATCAGGTCAGTGACTAACCTCACCCCTATATTTCCTGAGGCCTTCAACATTTCGGCAGCCAACCCAGACACACCTGCTGCCTTCCCCACCCGCATCATGCCCACTGCCTCACTCAAAGTAGCAATGCCAATCAAATGCCAAGGGCCAAACACTGGATCTGCTAGCTCCAAACCTTCCCTGTCCCAAACTCCTCATTCAACAACTGGCTATAATGCTCTCTCCATGCATCCCCACTGTTCACCACTACCCTTTCTTCGCACACTGCTCACCTACAATATCCTGATTATCCCTCTTCACCTTCGTAAAATCTTCCACTTCGTAAAATCTCTTAAAAACTGAAAAATTGTCAGAATGTAGCAAGAATAACATTTAAAATATGCCATCAGTGGTTCCCCCCCCCCCTTTTATTGCCATTTCCTGATGATTTTATTGCCAAACAAACTTTTCAAAAAGAGGAGTTAGAGCTTTCAGCTCATTAGAAGGAGAAAACTGGACTGCAAGAAAAGGGGAAGTTAAGTCTGCAGTTCACTGTTCAAATCTGAACTATGCCTAGGGTCACTAGATGTCTTTTTAACACACACACACACACACACACACACACACACACACACACACACACACACACACATCCATCAAACTCTAAAATCTAACTAGCCTCAGTTTTCAATTAATATCTAGTCATTCCACTTGCCTACTATAATCTTTTCACCTGAACTTGGTCCAGTGTTTCGTACTTACCCTTTCGTTTCATGCTGGTCAGTGACAGGAAAGGACAATGCTATGGCTCTACATCCTTTCCAAAGCATTTCTTTGTGAACAGTACCATAATCTAGTGTTAATCAGTTGCTACAGATCATCACTGAAAATGGAGAGATGGCAATTTTTGATCAAGTTAGAGTAAAATGAATACTGTATAGCCTCAGCCTTTAAATCACAAGGTGTCCAGACATAATGAAACTAATGCATCTTACTTAAAGCCTCCTCTCCCCAGTTACTGTTTGGATGCCGTCATGGTATGGTACTGCAATAGCCCAGTTGCTCTGCTAACTGATTATACAAAAACTCCTCACTCTCCCTCACTATCTCCTGAAAAGAGAATGGTGAGCTGCAAGAGGAGGGATGCAGGTTCAGTCGCCAGTCCACCAGTTCCACATTTTTCAGATGAACCTGGGGCCACAACAACAATAACAACTCCACCTGCCTCAGTTTTTACGAACTCTGTATCCAGGCATCTAGTCAGTTTGTTTTCACTTGATGGTTCTAAGCCACTCCCACAACTTGAATGCTAAATAGTAGTTGCATGAGCTCTGATGAGCCATTATGAGGCAGGAAGGAGTCTCAGCAAGTACTAGTTAAATCAACCCTCCAATCTGACTACCCTTCATCTGGTCATAAGCTGTGCTTGAATAATGGGTGCTAGGGATCTTTTTCAGGTTAAATGCACGACAGAAATTAACGGATCTTAATTATGGCTCCCTACTGTTTGGTTTCCCTAGAAGGAATAATTTTTGCAAGCTGCTGACCCTTGCTTCCTCCTTTGGGATGTGCTGTACAGTAGTCAGGGGGAAAACTGTTGCTATTATGGCCCCAGGCTAATCTGGACATGAATCTGATGAACTGTAAGCTGAGGGTGCCCTTCTCCCTAAGTCCACCATCCTCCTCTAGGGGCATACAGAGGGAATGAAGAGAGATTTATATAACCAGGCAGTGAGCTGCCCTGTTTTATCAGTGCCACCATGTGAAAGCATGCCTCTCCAGCACCTTGGAAGGTTGATTTTTTTTTCTTTCTCCTCTTTTAGACATTTACTGCCTCACCTGCAGCATAGGTAATTGAGGACAGGCTACTGAGTCCTGATATTTAAGGCATGGATGACCAGTAATTCTTCTCTCAGAGGCTTTCTCCTACCAGCAAAACTCCAAATTATTCCTTAATTTATACCCTTTATGTCCAGCAGAAGCACCGGAACCCACTATACCACCACCATCTGTTTCTTAGATAGTGTATTTGGTTACTACTGGTGCTCCACAAGGATGCCATCACATCATGGCACTGATGTAAATAGGTGGCTTCACTGCCTGGTTATACAAACACCCCTCAACTCCCTCCCCAACCCCTAATGGAGGGTTCATATCTGTATGGCAAGGGACCACAAGAGTAACAACACATACATTATTTACATTTACATATACTTCATCATCATCTTGTCCCCCTTCCTACCTAACTGCTCAATATTCAGTGAATCACTGTCAGTAAATACAACTCATCTCATTTTGCCCAGAAGAAAACACATCCAGATCTCACCAGCTTATAAAATCATCATCATCATCATCATCCCAGCCTCTTTTTCCTATTCCGGAGGGAGTGAAGTAGGGTTCAGAAATCAATTGAGAAAACCATGATAAAGGAAGAACTGGGTCGCACACTAACTCACCATTCAAACCCTCAGAAACCTGACTCCACCTCACAGGCATAACCTCATATATGTGCTAACAGCAAAATAAACCACGAATTTCAATACTGCAGCACAGAGTTACGTTGAACACTGGTATAAAATTTACCAAAAATATACATATCACCATCATCCAACCCACTGCTCATGAATTAAATGTGGGGAGGGATGGAGATACACAGATATGACAAAAGTAAAATATGCCCAGTGAAATGGACAACACAGTCATTCACACACACATCATTCAAGCCTTCAGTATCTCTCTATCTGTCAATTGTCCAATCCTTTACTGCCCCATTAGGAACATGGTGGCCTGGGGCTAGGACACACAGTACCAATATTAAAGGCAAGAGTGACCAGTCGTTCTCCTGAGTAGTATTATCTAAGCAGTAAACCCCAATCATCCACTGGATGTTGACTTTTCTGGACCACATCCAGTTGGAGTGCCCTGACCCACTAGACCAACAAATGTCTCTTCATGTGGTTACCACACAGCACAGTGAATGGTTTCCTGGCTACAATAAACCATTTGACTTAATGCTCAGGCTGACACCTGATGGTAGCTCTACATTGAGTGAATGGATGGTGGGCACCCCATCTGCCACGTATAAAAATCTGTATCTTAAAAATTTGCTGAATGCAGAGGTTTTACAGTAGAAATCTACGACAGCCCTTGGAAAAGCTTTACTATGCTTGCAGTGACCTACAAAATAGTTATGTATCTACCTATCAACAGTCAGATGCATTAATCCCCGAGGGGATAGCCATGAACAAACTCTCTCCATGTCACCCTATTGTCTGCCATTAGGCTGCCTCCCTTGAAAAAAAAAAAAAAGAGTAGTACACCCCAACTTTTTACCATCCAGTCAGCTTTACCCCACTTTTTCTTCTTTCTCACTTATGTATCATTCCACTCTTATTCACACTATACAGACTGTCCTGCAAATTCTTTTAGAAAGTTAAAGAGCTTATTCTTGAGGCTAATTCTGAGTAAATAATGCTGTATCTCGACTGTTAGGGAGCTACAATTATTGATGACATTTTAGGTGAAAACAGTCCCCCCTCACAATTAACCCAAAAGACTGCCAGTAACTAGCTCTATAATATATGGGAATTGGATACAGGCTGATAAAACAATTTCTATTCAACATTTGCCCTTGAATTACCTCCTTGTTTCTCAAAAATCTTGCTGGACACCATGCATATAATCTTTTAATGCCACCTGCCGTCCCAGCTATTCCTTCCACCCACTTCACTCTTACTTAAAAATCATCATCATCATCATCCCAAACTCTTTTTCCCACCCAAGGGAGAGGTGAGGTATGATCTAGAGAGCAAGCAAAACCTAAGAATGGGAGAACTAATTAACAACAAACCAAATTAAATTTTTACACTCTCATTCAAGCCCCTGGAATAAAACCTAAGAATGGGAGAACTAATTAACAAACAACCAAATTAAATTTTTACACTCTCGTTCAAGCCCCTGGAATTTGGACCACTTCATATAGGCATCTCTTTCCACATTTATGTACATCACATTTCTGCACTTTGCCACAACCATACTAATTTAATCTGGTGCTGGCTGTGAACTATTTTCTTTTTTACCATGACTGCTAATCTCCACAGTATCTTTTGACAGATCTTTAGTACTGTCCTCAAGAGATTTCAAAAGTACTTCAGCGAATGTCTGGACATAATTTTGGCTGGCAACCCATGCTTTGTTTCTAATGCATTCAGTCTATCTGAAAGAACCTTTGTAGCATCGAATACTGCTGCACCGATCTCATTAACTAAGTTCTCAGTGTCTATGTAATTCCCCTTATGGCACAAGGCTTCACTGGCAAATGAAAGACACTGGCCACAAAACTAGCAGAGGCTAAGCCATGATTCCTTTTCATGGAGGGACAGTTGCCCAATTCTAACTTCTTGTAGGAAAGGTGAAATCACACATTCACCACTTCCACCACCTGACATTCCTCGTTCATGCCTTTCACATTCCGCATGGCCATACAAATCTGCCTTTTTTTTTTTCCATGCCTTAGGTATGTACATGGCTCACATTCAAAGTTCTCTGTACTTCTGCCAGTAAATAAAAAATACAGTAGAGGGTAAAAGCGTGCTAATTCATGCCACCTACTCCCGTCTAACTAGGCCTGCAAGGGATATGAGGGGCAAATTCTTTCACCCTATTCCAGGGATTAGTTTTCACTTACCACACTCAGCCTCATAAACTGTGAGAGCAGTATAGTACTGTAATAAAAATACCAGTACAAATTAAAGAACACTTTATTTCCACAAAGCAATTAAGTTATGCTGTAGGTAATGCATATCTAATTTTTCGGTAGTTTGTAAAGTCCATTGGTGAAGATGAGGTGGTGGTGTCTAACTTTGCGGTCAAGGAAGGCACGAAGTTCCTGAGGACTGCATTCCACCGATCCTTGTACGAACATCTTAAGCATAGCATGAATTCTTTCCAAAGGCAGTGAGTCTAAGTTGGTCAGCATCCCAACTATATAAGACCAGAACACCTGCAAAAAATACCACTTATGGCTCATACAGCATTAAAGAGAGAACAACATAAAGGAACTTCCTTTTATATAATCATCTGATATACCAGACAATCTTTCACTTTAACGATCTTCAACTTTTGATGCACTGTTTCCGCATGCAACCAGTCAGATTTTGGTTTCACAAATGTTTTGGAGAAACATTATGATCAACAGGGAACTCTGTAGTCCATCATCACAACAATCATCACCACTTCCTCAACTAGGTCTGTGCATTACAATTCTGAATGACAACTCATATTATCTGAGTTTTAAGATGGCAAAAACTGACCGACAAATGTGAACAGCCAGAAAACCAATCTGCTGGTCACTTTGTAAACAATGTGACTGCATAATCCATGTTCAAAGTTTTGCTTACCATTATTAGAGCTATCCTTAGTATGATCTGTGCATTACAATTCAAAATGACAAGAATTCTCCCCCAGTATCCCTGCTAGTCATAAGAGGTGACTAAAAGGGTTGGTGGTGGGTTAGTGCCCCACCCCGTAAAACAACTAACTAAAAATACAAACAAGAAGCCTCAGACCAGGACTGACCAAAAGTTGACGAACCGGACAAAGGATGTGGTAAAGATTGCAACATGGAATGTAAGGGGTATGAATGATGAGGTGAAAGAGAGAGAGATTGTACAGGTGCTTGAGAGTGCGAAAGTGGATATACAGTATGACCTCGATATAACGGACTTCAGTACACCAGAATTCGCTTTTATTGGACTCGAGGAGCTACCGAATTAAACTCCTATATATTGGAAAAAGTCCGATAAAGCCAGAAGCAGTCCGGACTGCCTGACCACTTCAGCTATGTTCACCACAATAAGACCAGTAAAAGATATGTTTTTCAGTGCACAGTACAGTATGTATTATTATACCAGTTGATTAATGTAGTGAAGGTATAACACAGTACAATACTGCAATGGTGGTGAAAACCACTGATGCAATCCAGACTAATGTCTGATATATCGGAAAAAGTCCGGATTAGCAGGGGTAAGTCCGGATGTCGCTTTTATTGGAATTTTGCATTTTTCGGAATGGCTTGGGCCCCAATTAGTCCGTTATAGTGAGGTCTTACTGTATGTGGAATAACTGAAACTAAATGGCCAGGTGAGAGTGTGAGCGAATGGGAGTATGGATGGGGTATATGCGCGGGAGTTGGTGAGAATAAGAGGGCGAAAGAAGGAGTGTGTATTGCTGTGAGCAACAGATGGAAGGAGAATGT